>UZAN01047467.1:4544-18806 GCA_900618425.1 Echinostoma caproni
TATTTCTCAATGAAAATAAGTCCTGAGCATATATAAACAGACTGAAGATCATCAGTGGGTATATTACGATCAAGAAACTCGCAAAGATTATGAATGAAAATTCACCATGATAGTTTTTAGCCGGAAATGACTGAGTCTATGCAGTTAGGTTTGGAATTATTTCGCAAACAGGTCGGAAGGTAAAAAAACCAAGTAAAGTTAAAAAAAGATGTGCAAGAATGAACAAGATAAAAAAGGATTTATAGCAACACAATGAAACAAAAAATCTTGGAATGTTCAAACAGTCCCAAGAAGCACATAATGAGAACACAAATAGGCAAGCAAGCTCGTTTTCAGTGTCTTAATCATGCCATTCCAACATATCATCATCATCATCATCACCTTTATCATCATCATCATCATCGTCATCATCATCATCATCATCATCGTCATCATCCGTATCATCTGAATCATCATTATTCTCGTGTAGTAAAATACTGAGACGAGAAAATCGCTAATCTTCATCAGGCTTAAAAAAAAAAATAAAAAGTACATGCGAATGTGTTTTGTGACTAAGATACGGGCCTGTTTTGAAGCAGGCAGGAAAAAAGTGAACCTCAGTGGTCAACAAACAAAACACACAATGTAACTTTGTACAAAATCTGCAAGCTTCCCGACAAAATAAAAAATAACAGAAACATCGTCACATCTGTCGGTCAGCTGTCATGTCCCTCGGCGTTTCCAGGCCGCCAGTTTGACTGCAGTCTGGAATACGAGAGATATTTATTCTATCTTACTGGATAGTAGAAACTTGTTTCCTATTAATCTCAATAGGGTTTCATCCACCCTGAAGCGGCATTTGAAAACGAGGCGCAATGCGGTAGAAGTATGTCAAGCACGCATGTGAGGTGTCCCAACCAGCGAAACCAATCCATCCGAAATCGGTCGGACCACGAATTTCGTCCTAAACACTTCGGCCTACACCCACCCCGAACTACCTCGAAGACACAAACACATGCGTCCGAAAGTCAAATAAGACAAACAGCAATGGGCAAAAGAACCTCTGGCAAGCTGGAAATCTTCCAGGCTGATGGACAGGACCGTATAATTGAACCGATCTCAGTATCGCATAGTAAATGCGACCAGTTCAGTCGATCAATCTCCACCAAGGAGAATTTGACAGAAACATTTCTGAAGTAAGATACCATTTGCAATGTTCCAATATGACAATGAGATTGTGTTCTCGGGATACATTTATGTGAATTTGAATAAACATACGACTCTTTAAGCCAACGACAAATACATCGTTTTCATCACTTGATCCGAACATACCAATTTTGCAACACATGACAATCCATCGTAAAATCAATGTTTGAAACCTCAAGTAACTACTGCTGAATCTTCAACTCTGCTCATGTGACCATTGTGAACTTGATCTGTGTGGAACCTATGCCAGACAGTTTAATCCAATACTCATTGCACAATGCGTGTTTTTAATTTTTTCTCGTCACTACTTTGGTGTGATGATAGAAACGATTGGAAATAAACACGAACAGGCTAGAGTCCATCTCGTAAACGAAAGGAGCGCTTAATTCTGGCAGTGTCGCTTCGTCTGGCGTGTTTGACGGTACATCTATTTAATACGGTCTATGAATGCATTGGTTTGCCAATGATAAAAGTATTTTATTAAATCATCCAATTTGAGATACTTGAAAAACCCTGACCAGTAGCCAAACTGAGTTTCCAATTCCTATGGTAATTTCTTGACTGAAACAGAGTTTTAGGTGCTCTGTTTCGATTGTGTGCTTCGATTTCATGATTAAGTAAATTGTGAGCAGAACAAAGAGAACCGAGAAGGAAACCTGTCTAACCGATTCGAAGGAATCCTCAGAAAAATATATACTGCAATGGGAAGAGATCAGGCATTCAGTGGAAAGCCTATCTTACCCTAAAATGGCAATAATCAGGAGTTAAAAAATGTTTGATCAATTGGAATTTTTAGCTTACGCTTCAACCGGACTCTTTTGCCACACTATTAGTTCGATGGCATCCTATTGGTCAACGGCAAAGTTTACAGTGAACCGCAAGATCGCTGGTGATCATCCCCATCAAGCACGTAGACGGCGCCTTTGTGATTGATGGAACGATTCGAATTCACCGTTAGATCTGTTTTTCGTGTCCTATTGGCTCCATGCTCGGTTTTCTGGAACTCTGCTTGTGCTGGTCCTCTATTATCATATCACAGGATGATTTCATTCCTTCACACTCCCGTTTAGGCTCAGTGAGAAAAACCATGTTTTTATCATATATCACTTCTAATTCATGACGGAAATTCCAGGGCACTGGGGGTATTGGAACTGATTTGCATGGATAAATTTTCAAATCGTATAAATTGATTGAATCGTGATTCCCACTGGTCGACCATGAGCTTCTCGTCATCATAGTGAAATGCTCTGTCTCCACTGATCTTCTTCGTAACTTACCCATCTACTGAGTTCAGATTAGCCCAAAGTGTACAAATAATCATGATTGGGGTCATCCCAACCGTGCTGCGACTGACTGTTTGTATGCATACTGTGAAACTGTAGTGGCACATGAGTACTTGAATGAATTAATTGATGAGTTTGTCGAACACAGAATGAAGAAAAAATAGAGTTAAATGCTCGAAAGCACTGTACTTTCGCGATGATCTTGGTGCGTTTCATAACCAGTCCGGGATCATCAACACAACTGAGGATGGAATTGGGGACCGCACAGTCCAAAAGCAAGTACATACCACCCACTTGAGCATCGGGAAACTGACCTGATTGTTCATGTTCAACTTTTCTATGGGTGATATAGGGCACAACCCAATTTTGTTCGCTTGATTCGAATATCGAATCGCACTCGACAGACATGGTGGCTGATAATGAAGAGCTAGGGAATTTGTAGTATTTCTGAATGAATTTATTTCATAACAAATATTCATCTTCAGCACCACCAATAGGGTACTGTTTCAGTAGAAAAAGTAAGCAGAGATCACGAATTGTGAATCAAGAATCAAGAATCACGGACTCTGCTGAATCGCATTAGCACTTGTACGCTGGTATCTCACGTAACCGAGACGCAAGGAAAAGGTCACAGAAGTAGCAGTTCGTTTATTGAGAGAAATCAAGGGCATTAAATAGCACGTACAAAGGAAGTTTATTGGTTATCCAGGTATCCACCAATCGCGTGCTTGTATTCTTGACGTCATACGGTTTCTGTCTCGACCGCGCAACTTCTGATTTGTCGGCGAGATCGGCCTGTTGTCCAGATACTGACGCTTGACTGGCGTCATCTGGGAAGGTTGACTCACTACAGTTGTCCAGAAAATGTACTGCATCGCTCCGTGGCTGGCGTTATCACGTTGGCTAGGATCACCACAACTGTTCAGTGGTCAAGCGGATCGTTTGTTCACAGACAGACAATCAGGAAGGAGAACAACCTTGCCGTACATCAAGGACATTTTGAAAACGACGACAAGACAGTTCAGATCATACGGAATCCAAGTCGATCACAAAACGATTGTCTTTATAAGGATAACTCTATCAAATCCAAAGGAGAGAATAATGGAGAAAGACAAGAGCAGTGTATTTTGCAAGAAATACTGCATGAACCGCCCAAAACACCACATTAGATAAATTGGAAGAAACCTGTCAAAAGGGATCCGTAAAAATAAATCCGTGGTCAAGGTATCACTTGCTGTCGCTGATTTCCCTCCATGAAGATCAAGAAGGACATCGAAATGAATCAGGGAAGATCATTGACCAAGCCTGATCAAAGTACCTCAGAGAATGTTTTGGAATTCTTCAATCAACTCAATAAACAGACAAATCTAACTGGATCACGTGTACACGCCAATGCAATTCAAGGATCAAATGACACAACAAAGTTCACATTGTTTGCAAACAAATTGCCAAGCTCCGCGAACAGACAAAATTGAATTCAGTCCACCCTAGAGCTACGAGAACCGATTTTCAATGCATTGTACGGTCCTGTGTTTTATCCTAGGTGTGATCGAGGCATTCGCAGTGCTTGTATTACCACAAGATCGATAGTGATGATTTCCAGCTCTGTAGCTCACTTTTACTTTCCTTTGCGCACGAGAAACTTTTTACCTCAAATTAACTCAAATCATTGCCTTGCTGTCTTCTGTGTACCATTTCATTGTGAAAATATACACCCTTCTCGCGATCAGCTTTGGTTTTAGAAAAATAATTTGCAATGGGCATCAAGAAATTCTATCGTACCACTGTTTTAATTGTTTCAAGCCAGTTGTTTGGAAAACGCATTAGGCGGTTTGCAACATATAATAACCGCTATCACTTCTTGATGAAGTTCATTCACCACTTATTCTCTCCCACTTCGCTCACCGGCGGAACACTCAAAGAAAGTTACCTTTTGGGGACGAGAGAATTCAAGTACCAAGGCAATTAGGTTACCGAAGAACCAAAACTTGTTTGTTTAGTTAGAGAATTTCTATCATTACTACTTTTGATACAATCATTGGTTAGATATTTTGTGCAAACTGTAGAGTATCGAATAAGGTCATACGAGTGCCACTAATTTTCAGACTTGCATCTTGTTTTGTGTTTATGTTGGTGTGTGTGTGTGTCTAAACGGGAGACAGTTTGTGTCACAGGTTCATTTCCAAACACACAAACACAGTCTAGCATAGAATATTCATCACAATTATTAATAATTCCATTATTCGGGATTTATGTTCCTATTTCTGCTCCGTGCAAATGAGCTCGTTCCTCATCCGATAATGAGAACATTCCTATCTAGGGAATAAAACGGTCGCGTACTTCTTCCCACAATAATTCAATTAGTGCCAGTTCGTTGGTTCCAGTCGCTCGCGTTTGAAGATGCCAACCAAGTCAACTAGATCTCATGGTTTTACATGGTTCGCGGAACAAAAAGAGGTCCTTTATTTAATTTGTATTGATTTTGCACTCTCTCTCGTCATACGCGCATGCGAACGGCATCCTACCCCAACCCTTTTCGGGATATGAATTAACTGGATCGAAGACAGAGCCTAATCTCATTTAGGCATGGAAAAACAGTATCTAGGCTGAGAAAGACATTGAGACGACCGTTGTATGTGGTTGAATAGAGAAATCAAAAGCATAGATTTGCCCAATGTGTCCTGGATTGTTTCATTGCATATGTGCGCGTGCATACTACGGTTTATGTGAACATTTATATGTTGTCAGAAATGATCGAATCGTCAGTCGAGAATAATCGAATGTGTGCCAACCACGATGATGAATAAACGTCCGGTTTCATTATCTTCGATGAATAATATTTGAGTGATGTACAGTTGGATTGTATGTGCTCAATATCGGAATTGATACGGGCCAGAGGAGGCAACAATTATACAAATCGTGTCTATAAAAAGACAGAACAAAACCGAGGCGTTCGGAAAAAAAGCATAGAATGACATTTTCCCAAAGATTCCAGCTCTATGAGACTTATTTAGTGTTTCCCAACCCGTTGCACATATCTTCCAACCCCAAATCGATCGTATACGTCATAGTGCGTGTCCCTATCATGCAATGCTATCTTCGTCCTATGCACTGTATCGCAGCAGTTCCGGATAGCGTCTGAGCATTTCTTACACGGATGCATAACTTGATCATCGATCCACAAACGCGCATTCAGCCAGCAAAGCCTCATCGAGTGTAACGCATCACACATCACACCGTTCAGTAATTGCATAACCCTTGTGGGAGACAGATGTCAGCAAACCGATAACGGGTCATTTGAAGTGACAATATGCAAGTGCTTATCGGATAGACGGAGAATTTTTGTTTTGACATGTTCAATCAGCCTGATGCCACCCAGAGCTCGGTATCGGAATGACTTGGTATTTCAAAAAGTTCTTCAAAACTTTATGTCCAATAGAAAGACTAGCACAGATTTTGGGAAACACTGGCGCATCTCAGGAAGGATGTTGTCCACATAATTACGAAAGGTTTTTGGCAGTTATGGAGATAATTTTGACATGATTTACTGTTGCCAGGGCAAATTATGCAACGTTTATGAGAAAGCTATCGCGATAGCACAAAACATTTATCATAATGACCTTAGCGTTTCCAACAGTTAGTCTCGCTTTTGCTCAGATGGAGGTAGCATCTAATCGTAAAAAAAGAGAGAGAGAGAGAGACAAACACTACCTCGTGAGTGTTACCCTTTAATCTTTATTGTGAGATTTGGAAGAAACCACGTGAACCAAGTTCGAGCGGGGTTGTCGGAATAGCTTTTTGGATATACTGATGGTTGATAATCCGTTCATTTCCGACGGAAAGACTTGCATTTCGAACGGGTCTTTGTGACTGACAACCATTATTTTTTAGCATGTGTTGCCTCGAATTGGCGATCTTTCGATGATCTTTGGTGTACACTGTTGTTTTATGTTTTCAACTAGGTTGATCAAGCATATCTAACACAGGCTTTGTCCATCTGATAATCCCTTGTAGATTGTCACGTCAAATGATACCATCTCTCATTGCTAACATCTATGTGTGTTTCTCACAAGGGCTATCCAATCGCCGAACTGTGCGAACTGCACATCACATTTTTGCTTGAATTTGAACAAATTTGGCATTTCTGTACTATTTTGGGGTTATTGGATTTGTTAAGAGCATCTCACTCTCTTCCGGTTTATGATATAGAATGAAATCAACTTTGCCCAATCAGTTTATAGCTGCATATTAGCCCATCATAGTGGTTGGATTCCGCACTGAATTTCTTGATGCCACGTGTAATCATAATCCCCGAGGCTAGTGCTGAGATGAGCGAGATTAGATGCCCGCAACCAGCTAGCCAGGATGGGTAATTTTAAATCATGGATGTACATAGTGGAATGAATTAATCAGCGAATCAATGGCCACCTGGGTAATATGATTATGTTGCACTTGTGAGTTCGACTTATAGTAGGGTTGGCCTGTTCACACTATCGTTGAGAACCAACAAGGTCGAAACACGGGTACAATGCTTCGTTCTGTACACGATAAAATTCCGTGTATGATTTCGCCATTCGTGTTGTTCTGATAAAATCGCGAAGGGGAACTGGGGTCCTTTTAAACCGTATTTATCAACTGTAGTTTTAGGTCTCATCGGAATTGGAAGCCTCATAAAATTATTTTAAACAGACAACACCGTGCGACATTAAAAATGAATCGAAGTAGGGATATTACCAGCACTAAACTCGATAAAATCTTCGGTTTGTTAGATCGCGTTGATCAAGACAGTAGTTTTCAAAGCTCGACCAAATTTATAAAATCTGCAGGGGAAAATTATATGACAAAAATGATAACGGAACTCGATCTGGTGTCACTCAAGACCCTGATAATTGCAAAGAATTATATCTAAGGTAACATGCGAACAGCTGAAACCGGAGAATGAGAATTATCTCACAAGGTTGATGAACATTTCATTCTATTTACCGAAAATAAACCTTAGGAAACACCCATCAGCACAACATTTACTCGAACAAAAACACTGTGTCACCCCACCCCACGCATTCCATGTCATCTACAACACAACAAACACAAAATTACTGCAATTTGCCGAGGCCCTAGCCATTCACACTCTCAAATCTGATCTATGCAAACAACGCGAATGGTTAGTCACATTAACTTTGCCTTGGTGATTGACCCCCTGCCCTATCTCGTCCCTCTTTTTGTGTTTTTGCGTTGCGTTTTCCGTTGTGATTAGCGATCTTGTGTTTTTTTTCTCTCAAATCTGTTATCTCACTGACTATAAAAATCATTTGGACTGTAGTATGCACGTGTACAGATGAAGCGAAATGACCATGAATACATTGTGTAAACCCATGTTTTTGACTTCTCTGTTCAAATCCATCAGCACGTTAATAACGGAGCCTACGATGCCCTCAACTTCACATCAAAGCGGAAGTGGTTAAATTATTCTCTCTTTTAGGTGTTAATGTTACAAACAGTGATGATGGAACACTAACCGGATCGGTCTACAAAAAACCACATATCCAAGGATCAGTACACGTAATTCGCCCACCTGCCAGCTCTGAGGAGCAAGTAAAACCTAATACAATCCCAGACTGCTAAAATTAGAGAGAGAGGAAGAGGAGAAATGAAGCATTTAAGTTAACATGTATTAAGCATTGATCATTCAGAGGGGTTCATCCCAAAGAACCCATGCGAAAGAGCTAGAAGATCCACGGGGACCAAAAATTAGGCGAAAGCAACTATATTTAATCCTCCTCTTCAAAGGCACTCACGAGAGTGATTTATCAAAAGTACGCCACAAAAATATGATCGCTGAAGCATTTCCTACGATCTCTTTGTGTGCGCGTCTCAACAGTTGAATCTTACTGCTGTTGACTCCGAAAGATAAAATACCTGTCTTCACTTCCTCCATGCTGACATATTCCTTTGTTTGTTCATTTTAGGCACGCTACGTAGCTAGGAAGATTGGGCAACTTGTTCAAAGAATCAACCTGATTATATATGGGAGTCACAAAAAGTGTATCGAGCGCCCATACGACACGTCGCATAGGTACAAAGTACTAGGTGAATAAAAATGTATTCAAAATGGTGTATAAGATCTACCCAAACTGAGCAAAAGCTTTCCGACAAAGTGACATCGTAACAGCAGAAGCATGAGCATCAGGTAGATTAACGCCAACTCTCGGATAGTAAAGACAGTCTGTCACTGCATCCGCTGCTCTCCCCAAGCTACCCTGACCTGAACCCAGCACGGTGTCCAAAAAAATGGCCTATTACTATCTGACTTAAACACTTTATGTTTCTTCCCTGCATGCTATTCTTTTGTTTCTGTCCCAACAAATATACAATTTTTCATGAGGTTTTTTACACTCATATGCATATATGAACGCAATGGACAGCGTAAGGTGGTGCTATGAAAGACGGGGTTAATTTGCTACTGGAGTTGTTTTGCAATCTTGCGATGTAAATCCATGGTCGATTTATGGTTGGTGAACACTTTTGCCCGAGTTTCTGTATTGTTTCCGCTTCTTTAGGTGCAGCTGATCAAAGGAATCACAAGTATGACAGAAATCTTCATGAAGTATTCTTCTCGTTGAAAAGAAATCGTTGTGATGATCAACAAAGAGCTAATCCAAACATTCATCGTCTAGATATTTTTCTCGTTGTCTACTAGTGTCCTGATAATAGAGGGTATACGAACTTGTGGTTTCCTATCGTTTCCGTCGTCTATCTAGCAAGTCGCTATTTTACAGGCAAACAATAAGCTAGTAAGCTAAAACAAGAAGGAAGGATAAACCAGATGGTCATAAGCCCTGATATAACTATTATCATTGAGAGTAATAACTCATTTGTTTTTTTATGACGTTAAATAGAACAATATTTTGCACCGGATACGATTTAGACAGTGATTTTCTTTGTATAGTTTATCTTTCACTCATGCATGATTAGCCTCTGTACCAATTGGTTTAATTGATTGCCACAAAGTTATATCCAACAACTCTAGTGTACTTTTTGATTCGAGATGTAAGGATATTTTGAAAATGATCGACAACCGACAATGGGAAAAAGAGGTCTCACAGACTGCGGAACAAAACTAGCTTTAACAGAAAACTGATTCAATACGTTTGTGCATAAGCCAAGAATAGGCACAGAAATTAAGCGAGAGTGTTAGCAATGCAATGTATTGTTACGTGAAGCCGTCACAACTTGACAGTGGATGACCTTAATCACATTTTGTGGATTGCATTTCAATTAGCTTTCTTTTGTGTTTTGTCTACTTGCAATAAAATTCGGAATATTGCATGATGGAATTCCTTAGAACGATCTTTCGTTTCCGAGCAACTAGACTTGTACTTTGTTTGTCATATTGTTTAACCTCTGAACTTACGGATCCAAATCCTACAAACATCAATGCGAATTCCTTGTGTTATATGACGTCTCTCATTGGATTGGATGGGTATTTATTCGCTGAAAAAATAGTAAAACTTTATTGTAACCATTATCCTGATCAACTACCCAGTGATCAATGGGATGTTACGTTCACATTCGGGTGGAAAAATCCCGGACTCGATCAGTACCGTGATGTTGCAGAATTCGTGTCTTTGTCTTTATTTTCTTCTCGCCACGATTGTGGAGACCGTTTGACTAGAGAAACTCGGCTCGGTGCTCTGAACAGTGACTGTTGTGTATCTACTCAGTTTATATATATATACACGCACATTTATGAGTTATTCACGTTACTATTTGGCAGATTGAAGTCTTATGTCGAAATAGTGTAAAAAAGGTTCGAATGTGAAAAGATCAGTACCACTGGTGTGACCTTGTGGCTCAGGTGGTAGAGCGTGAGTCGTACAAAAGCGTAGGCGGCGTCCATGCGTGGGTTCCAATCCCACCGAGGCTACTGAACTCTTCCCAATCTACATTTCACCTGTTTTCCGTGTTTTCTTTAATCTGTTCCCATCAACCACTTATTCCTTTCGCTTCCCACGCTGTGTATGTGTCGACCGAAGGTTAACCAAAAGAGAATAACCAAAACTAGCTCACGGAACTGCACTGTACGGGAATTACCAAATGAAACTAAAAATCTGTAGACTACAATTATGAAGCAGTCTCCCCCGGGTTTCTCCTATTAAAATTTATGCCGAGGAATTACTTATTTCGCTCGTCGTCTTCTGCTGTTTTTCTCTAAACCTGAAAGTGATTTATTTGGATTTTGGTCATCCGGCAGTTTTGTGGGCTTTGGATTCACTGATGTTTATGCATATATCATGAGTACGGAGCAAAACGAATATTGACAAGCACAGCAATGATCTGGTTGTCCTGGTAACCAGTTTTTGATACAGTGGGTACGAGAATGAGACATTGAACAGTAGCTGTATCAGTCCATCAATATACAAGTGAAAAAAATGCTCGGAAACGTACAATGTCAGTATGTGATCATTTCAACTCATCCCCTAGGGAGAAATCGTTAGACCTGTCCTCATTCGTGCCGGGGGCAAAATTTTGGCACTGGGAAACTCGATCAGCGTCGCATAAAATATACACACTTTTTTCTCTCGTCCTATTCATCACACGAGCGAAGTTGCTCCCTTGTTGTCATGCATATTTCATAAATTCGGTTGTTCTGCTTTTGTTCTAAGCTGAGCTTACATCTTCCTAAGTGCTACGGCAATATTTGACGTTGGTCCCCAGAGTAGTGGTGTCCACGTGGTCCGTATTGACGTGACAAATGAGTTGGGAGATTCTGTTCAGAATGTCTCGGCCTAACTGTGTGTGTGTATGTGCTTGAGTGTCCGTGCTTGCGTGTGTGTTTCATTGTCCTACGACCTAAAGAAAATTGTCAGGCCACCACAAACCGGATTGCTTCACTAAACGAACTGAATCGACCGAGTGGTTAAACCACGCACTGGTCCATGAATGAATTTGTTTGTTGGCTACAGTAATCGCTTGCAGCATTTCTTACTCCCTTTAAGCCTGTTCTCCGTCAGTGTGAACTCCCGACCCCCCCCGCTGGGGTGACACTCAATCGATTTTGACACCACATACTGCCGAGTTCATTAAATGAGTTCATTTTAGAAATTACGGTGAATATGAAAGTATTCAGGTTTCTGTTTTGTTCTCCTTCAGATATCCCGGACAAGCCTAGCAAAAAAATGACTGATTTGTAACGTTTGCAATTCAATCTAATAATAAACAAATCAGCAATGTTCATGAAATTTGAAACCCAAAATGAAGTCGTTTGAAGACAGTCTCTCTATGAGTACTGCTCATTCCAACTAAATTTGGAGATCGAAACAGCTGTACAGTTATTCCTATGTTTTCCGTTTACACCTATGTACATGATAAAATTCACTATTCAAATCCAACTCACCAGTAAAAGGAACTAATTCGATGGAATCATCAATGTGACATATTCACTGACTTCATCCAGAGGAAAATCCTCTCCTCCCAGAACGGTGTTGCAGTTCGATTCGCTCCCAACTTGGACTACTTAAAAAAAAATCAGCTGTTTGGTTCACGCTGACACTTCATCGCGATCGCGCTTGTCTGTCACCATCAACAAACATCATAGATCGAAACATACTCGACTGAGTGATTGTCTCCAAACGCATTGGACTAATCTCATTATTGGCATCTGTGCCTTTGTTGATAGCATTCTATCACATTTGTTCTGTTTCATGATTTCACGTCAAGATGTACTCGTTTAACCTTGCAGCACAAAAGTACTTATAAATGCCCGATTATTCTGTAGGATTAGCATTCTCGCTTCGTTTGATGAAGTCCAGCCTACATCCAATGAGAGTTAGAGTCACGATTCCCCTGGTGACTGGCGCGTTCGAAAGACACAACGAGATGGGATCCAATATGAGTGGTGATTGGTTCATCAACTTAAGGGATCATCATTTACACTTCAGTTTCATGCACAATGCTCAGTTCATGTAGTTCAGTATAAACTCGGGAAGCAATGGATTGGCGCTTCGCCTTTGGTGAAGCTTATCTATATGGCGTATCCACCTATCCACCTGTAATTTGAATTGCAGACCCTTTAGATGGAAGGCGCGTGTGCGAAAAAACTAGGCAAACCAACCCACAACGAGAATGACGGGATGAACCAATTAAAGTCCTCGGCCAGTTTCGTAATCACTGACAATAGTTACCGAGCTAGTTGTCTAGGCTCAACACACCGTAAGCACAAATGTTTGCTTGCATCAGGACTCGAATTGCAACCTTTCACATAGATGGTTGAATCCGTGAGCTGTAACTCTGACCTTCATCAACAAGATCATCATCATCCTCATCATCATCATCATCCGAATCATCATCATCATCATCATCATCATCATCATCATCATCATCATCATCATCATCATCATTTACAGCCCAGCATTTGCATTTGCATGAGTTCACAGTCAGTGAATCTCTCACTTTGCCGAATCAACCACGTAGGTTTCTTCTCTTTGGAAACTGGATTCACTGCTCCCGCGTTCGTAATTCACTTTTTTCGAGGGGGCACACCCACTTCTTGTGGAATGTGTTTGGCAATTCAAATTTCAAAATGAGGAAATTGCACATATGCTCTTAGTCTGGATGAACTATAACCGATAGTGCTGTCATGATTCGTTTTTTAAATTTTATTTGCATATTCGCCAGAGTCCGTTTCACCCCGGGGTACTGATTACAGCAAATCCTCAGCCTAATTTCCCCCCATAGGGATATTGATTTTGCTATCAAATTTTTCATTCGAGCATGGTCTATTTGATAGAGCTTTTGTTTTCCAGGATGAACTGTACCAGTTATATTTTTGGAAACTTATATGAGTCCGCCTAAAACCGCAAAGAATCATCTTTAGTTGTTCTGTCCCAAACAGTCCCTTCTACGACTATAATCAAGCATAGAATGTTGCAAATATTTCTACAATCGGGCATTGAAGTTTAGTCAAACAACAATGGAATCTGGATCGATTAATATTTATAATCTGTAATCAAATCCAAGCCGGAAGTGATAGCAAATCAGATCTGAAAAATGCGTCAACCAATTTTATGTGCCTCACGAGAATCACATTAACCCCTGGTGGCGTTTCACTGCATCTGAACTGGTTGCCATGGAAGACGATAACAAGCAGTCGTTGGTGTTTCATTCCTTAAGAACCAACAAACTTCGTATTCACTTTGAAAATCTGTTTGTGATAGGTAACCATAAATTTAATCGGATCTGATATTAACTGTATCGATTAACTTTGTTACACTAGGTACTGGATCCACAAAAAACAATGCCAAAAATAATTATATAAATTTGTCCATGTAATTGTGCAAACCCGATTCAGCTGGATTTACGGGGATAGAATGTTTCAATCCATTAATCTATCTTTATCTCGATTGTCTGCCAAATATCATCCAATCCGGATGGAAGAAAAATCCTGCTGGTCCATTCACTTGCTAAAACATTCACTTCCTGACACTGTCAACAAGGATTTTCTAGGTTGGTCGTTCAATAAAATCCGTGCATGTCAGAACTTTGAGTGAACTCCTTAAACATTGGCACGGACAAACTAACGGGAAAGAGATGTTAGCAAATTTTCCTCGCCAAATAGAATCTTTGTGTGCAATTTTTCCCTTGCTCTGATATGGGTCAGTTCCTTCGCGTTAACACGGAACCGTTGATATTGCGTATTCCCACCCAAGATCAATCACTGCTTTAGAATCACTTATCGTCTGTTCGATAATCTATTCCCTCAGTGGCCATATACTGACGACTACACCTTTTCCCATCA
>UZAN01047468.1:8403-22214 GCA_900618425.1 Echinostoma caproni
ACGTGTTGTCTGCAACGTCAGCTCACGAAGAGCCTCAAGAAGGATCGTGAGAACTGGTGGGCAACAATGGCCAGTGACATGGAAGTAGCAGCTGCATCAGGGAATAGTCGAAGACTGTTCCAACAGATAAGCATCATGGGAGGTCAGCGAACCACAGTTAGTGAAACAGTCTGCGATAAAAGTGGACAAGCTGTTCACAATAGAGCTCAACAACTTGATCGCAGTGCGAATTACTTCGGCGAACAATTCAGTTGGCCTGGTGCTAGCCAGGTTACTTCATCTGTAACTGAAGCTTCGTGAGCAGTGTCGTTCGAGTCTCCAGCATAAGCATAAGTTCGCTCCTACATTCAAGATCTGAAGCGAGGAAAAGCAGCAGGAGCAGATAAGTTCCTTCCCATTCTTTTCCAGAAGTATTTTAATTCATTGGGGTCAGCGTACCCACATACCTCTGGTTGAGTAAGGGTTTACAACGAACTGATTAGGCCGTTCCTCACCAGCAGCAGCGTTCTTCTTCTTCTTTCACCATTCCTGTTCAATTTCGTCGTGGGCGGAATACTGCCATTTTGCCCAGGTCAAGAAAGGCAATTCATAACCGGAGCCTCTGACTGACCAAAGCCTGACCCGCAAGGTAGCGGCGTGGTGTGGGAAAACCGCAACCCAGCTCATCGGATCATACGCCTTTCGGAGGGGTTCAAACGTCCGAGGTGCACAATACATTTTGATGCTCTATTGAGCCGGTGAACACTGCCACACCATGAAGGTGTGTGTGTGTGGTTCTTATGCCTCTTGATTGGTTTGGATTTAGGGTATCTAGCAAACTCCCCTACGTGAGTTTTCAATGGTTCACCAACCCGGTTATAGCCCAGGATTTCGGCTTTTCGTCCTCTCACTTTGGTGCGAAAACACCTTTGCCACGAGAAGGCAGTGAATAGAGGTTCCTCAGTAAAGGTTATTTGATACTCTTGGTGATATGTAAGCGTTTCGCGGGATGCAAGGGAAGAGTGACCAACCACAACCCAGTACACCCACCTCGACCACATTGAGGCTTTCAGTGGCTCCAGCAGTAACTGATGGCGGTGTGATCGATTCGGGCCCATCGCTGTTAGGCATTTGGCGGTTTCCATGTAGGGCGATGTTTCTGGTGAGGGAAGCTCTTGACCGGAACGATCCGTGGTCCACGCAGAGTTGAAGTAGACGATTTCTGTTAGTCGTCTGATGGGTTAGAATTTAAGAAACCTTTCTGATTCGTTCAAGGACTCCACTTGAGCATTGAAGTCTCCGGAGACTACTACGATGTACGTTGATAGAGCGGTTGAAAGAGGTCCTTGTGGGATTTATCCTTGATTTCAGGTGTATTGTAATAGGTTGATGCGTACACCGATACGACGAATTAGCATCTACGCTTCGTTCTGTAGCTGTTGATCTGTACTGAACCATCCAGACGTACAGCGCAAAGTCGGCTGCTAACCGGGATCCAGTCTAGAAGTGAACGCCCGGCCTTGCCACTCAACGGAATCCTAACGCAAGCAACACTACGAGCGTCAGATGCTGAATCACATCACACACGAAGGGTGAAGCGCGAGGATGAAGTTGGGTTAGGTCAATTGGCAGCGATCAGTGAAGTCCGCTTCACTGTATCTCGCTGTACGATGATGAGGAGAACGCAGGGACATGATTAAAATAAGGTCTTGTATGCGTGTTTCGGAGACAAAATACATCTACATTAAGTGTTTCAAGGGTTCTTATTAAACAGATCGTTGACCAATCTGATAGTGTGTGGAATTGAAATGTAGCCAAATAAAAAGATGATTCCAGTTTCAAAAATGTGATAGTTGCTTGTTGGTTGACCTTACTAATTGAACACCGAGGGATATCCGGTGGGTGGCGTAAACAGGCGTCTGGGCTTATTCGGGATTTTCTGAAAGAACTAGACGGATGAGAAAGAGGTTTTTCGAAATGGGTGCCGAATAATTTAGGGCACGACATACTTCGCGGCAGCTCGCTTTGATGATGGTTTTTCCTACTTCGGAGAAATCTAATTTTATTTTGTACACTGTTCCGGATCACTAAAATTTAGCTTGTTCATCGCACCATGTTTTGTATCTATTTAAGCTTATTGGTTGATCCAGTACTGGTATACATCAAACAAAAACTCGAATCCATCTCAGCAGGCTCCGTTGGTTAGGACACGTTTTGCATATGTCCGACAGTCGCCTACCGAAGCGCGCCTTGTTTACAGTTGGCTAATACAGGTTGGAGAAAGCCACATGGAGGCCAGACGATGACGTGCAGACGAGGCATAAATAAATGCACAGAGCGATTGGGTAAAGTGGGTGTTTCTCGTCTTCCGAGTCGGGATCCAAAAGACTCCTTAATCGCATGGTTGGAGAAATAGCAGCAAACCGACAGCAGTGACGATCATACTGTCAATACTTACCAGACCAGCATTCTTGAAATAGTATGTATGCACAATCGGACTGTGTGCTCTGTGTTGACCATAGAGGTTTGCTTTCTTTTCCCGTCCCTAAGAATAGGCCCAATCCCTGTCCTCCTTACACATTATCACTTACCTTGTATGCAATATGAGTTTGGCAACGATCGGTGAAGTTCGCTTCACTGTATTACACTGCACAATGATGGTGATGATGATGTTGATCCAGTGGAGTTAGCGGATAGCGCCAGAAAATCGTTTCCATAGTTGTCGTAAACGCTATCGACACATCATGAAATTAGTCTTCTGGGACAGTTGATTGTTCACCAGGCCACCACTCACGTATTACTGGTCTGCGGTTTTGACATGTGGCCACTACGTATTAAAGATGTTAGAAACCTTGAGGTGTTCGAACACTGGTACACAGGACGCATTGCCTAAAGTAATTGGCGTGACTAACTGGCAAAGTAATCCCTGAGGTTACGCTTTGGTTACAGTTTTCAGTGATTGCAACCCAGGGGCACGATCTACTAACTATTTGTTCTCCTTGTCGTGCGTTATCTTTCAATATTTTATTCTGATTCACCAAGGTCAGATAAGTGATAACCTATGAAGTTTTGGTTGCTATGTACACGATTTGTTGCTCTTTCGTCCTGTACCGTTAGACATGAAGTGAAAAGTCATGAAAGGGAAAATGCTCTCATTCAGACATCTGCGTACCCGCACATACTGTCATGCTCACGGAAAAATCAGTCATGCTGGCTCAGCTTTATTTGCCGGCTAGTGATTCTCGCGTCCATCACAGTGGGTGTAAAACTCATGTTTATTTACCCTGATAATGGGAGGAACCTATATATAGATACAGGAGAAAATTTAAACCTCACGCATCAGATAATATACACAACTGTTGTTATGGAGTGCTAGAAAGAAATGTGATAAGCCATTTTTTTTAATCCTTTTATTTGATTACCTTTTTTGAATATACAGTGATACGATTTTCAGGACAAGGGGGGAAACGCCTAACCGAAGGATTGTCATACAACACAAAGAGACCGGGGAAACTCAGTTATTGTTGGTTATCTATCTATCTATCTATCTATCTATCTATCTATCTATCTATCTATCTGTCTACGGCTAAATTCTGTGAATGGGTGATCTGATTCAAACTGACGCTCTCCGTTATGTGCTGTGACCTGTTTTCCACAGTTGGTTTCTGTCAGCTGGCTATTTCATGCGGTAACTAAAATACAACCACACATTGAAAGGTTTCAGTGGTCGTGGCGCAGTGGTTTAGTCGCTGTCACCCGCGTGCTTCAGACCCTGTGATCCGAGGTTCGAACCCCGCCACCACCACCCAATTTTGGTAGTAGGCAGCTTTGCTGTCGTCCGGTTCAGTACCACGCCTGACCTAATGGGGCCTTATGTGGTTCGCCATTCCAAGTCCAGGGGCTTAGGCTACCGGTTTCCATGACAGAGCAGCAGGTTTTCGTGACTATGGTCTTCGCCCCGTCTGCTGTTTATCACACACGGGTGTGTAATGAAAAAAGTTTACCCGGTCACCATAGCGCTATGCTGGGTGGAATACGGCATCACAGCCATACACCAAAATGCACTCATCACAAAGCAATGATTACTTTTTCGAGTGTGATAAGCACCCGTTAAAGTGGCCCGGTTCGACTCTGGATCTCAACTCAAACTCTGAGGAATGAATAGCCGTATTGATCATAGAAATGTATAATAAACTTTCAGGAAATGGAGAAGTACAGATAAGGGTAAGACGGGCGATGTCGGCGGAGCTTGAACTCAGGAGCCCCAGGTGGTTACTTTGACGACTTTATCGCTCGCTCACAGCCACAACGGAACTGTAGATCACCATAAAGAACGAGTGAGAGAATATAAACAGTGGTTTGTCAAACGCTATGCGGAAGTACGCAAAACCGGTGTATTGAGGTTTTCGGGAACACAAGACTAACTCCACTCCACTGAAATGCAACAATTTTTCTTTTGGTAGTGCACTGTCCCTATATTCTCGTCACATCTTATAAGCAAAGGTTCGTAAATAACACTTTTATACCAACTTAGCTGTCGAAAAATTTTAATTTTTCTATTTTCTCGTGGCTTCAGTTGTGATTGTCACATCACTGGTATGTTCTGATTGTCGAATGTGGGTTGAAAAATTGCAGTCCCTATAGTTTTTGCCTGTTGCAATTTGCTCTGTATATTAGTTTCATTACAAGTAACTGTCTGTCTCAGCCCTACTTTCATTGCTAGGTGATCAGTGTTGTTGTTGCTATCTATACTCGGCATGTTTATTACATCTTCAAGGTGTAAGAAGATTTTACGCTACTGGTTTGATCCAGGCCTCTCACTTTATCTCTAACACGTGACGCGACAGACGAAAAAAATAGATTCAAATTTGCTACGGTGGACTGCACATCTCCCTGGTGGACGAATCGCGGATAAAATGCTGAAAGGCTCGGTTAACGTTTACCAGCTAGTTGAATCTATAGTCCCTCCGCTAAATTCGGTTGTCAATGAAGAGTCGTGTATACTATAGCTAACCGGACGGTTCGCCCCTAGGGTGCAGAAACATACCTGAGGCGTTAAAAGAAACACTGTTTCAACACCGCTGTCTATACCGCATTGCACGAGCCTGTTGGGCCGTCCGTATTAGTGATACGTAAGACGCACAGTTTTGGGTAATCGTGGTCTCCCACTGATATAAGTATTTAGCCCTCATCAACTGCATTCGCGATGTTTGCCAAGAACAGTAATGCGCTACAGAAGATCAAAGGGTGTGAAAACCCTGACCATGAGAAAAAGTCACAGCTCGCATGAGACTTGTTAGTTGGTTATCTGGTGGCTAACCCATTCAATTGAACTAAACTGAACTGAACCCATTCTATGATCAGAGACACGGAGTGATATCGCTGTGTCGTAAACAGTTGGACTCGTGCACCCACTAATGTTGTACACAGATCTGGGGTTCAATTTCTGTCTATCTCTTAGTTTTGATTGTGCTCCTGGCTTAATTTTCTTCTACTTACTCCTTCCGCATTGTTGGACCAAAAGGATATCCGAACAACGGCAGCCAAAACCGTCATACGACAATTCGAGGCTAGTGGTCGTAAGAACTGAAACTCACCGCTGAAAAGTCTCACGATTCGTAGATGCTGTTCTGAAATTACAGCGGGGTGTTTCACTTCGCAGACAACAGGTTAACTGTCGTGTGTATATGGGGAAGGTCAATCTTGCCGTGCGTTTTTTTCTTTCATTGCCGTCTAACCGGACTCTCTGACCTGTCCGTTTCTTAGGTTGCACCCCGTTTCACCACCAAGTGTGGCAATTGGTAAGCCTATATATCAAAGGACACGGACTGTAAAGCGATCTCCTTTGTAGTTCGTGATGATTCTAGTTTCTGCTAATCTAGTATCCATTCTGGTATCTTATTGTTTTTCTTTGAAAGCCCTACATCCGCTTTAATTCTGAAGCTGACATGAGACTAATGAGTAGTTCTCCACGTTGGCGATTTTCAATTTACGGGTTAAATATTAGTAATCTTCAATCTCCGGATAATTGATCGATCAACCAACAGTGAGCGACTGTCGTACTTTGCACACGAGAACGCGTACTTGTTTATCAATTCCAGCAAACTAAAATGAGCCGTCTTGTTTTCAACTTCCATAGGGCTGTTAACAATCCCATTTTCTACATGCTCAATATCCGAAACGGCTTCCGATTATGGTAGATTTAGATTCGTTGAATCGAATTCGGTGGATAGTTTGTTTTAAACAATCCTCAATTATTCGAGGACTCATGTCATGCACGGACGGACAGTTTTCTTGTATTTCGCCGATGAGATCCCGTATTCGATCCTCAGTCGGGTCGATAAATGCATACCGCAAATGAGGTCAAAGGAATTTTAAATAGTCGTGTAATGTTTCCCAGCTTTTCACTTCATGTTCCCTTTTCTTTGGTGGTAGGCAGCTTTTCTGTCGTCCGGTTCAGTGGGGCCTTAGGTGGTTCGCGACTCCCAGTCCAGGGACTTAGGTTACCGGTTTCCATGACAGAGCAGCAGGTCTTCGTGACTATGTGGTTCGCCCCGTCTGCTGTTCACCACACAAATGTGTGTAATAAAAAATACGACGGAACCCCTCTAATCGAATTATATCATCTGTCGCTCCCTTGCTCCGTTCAATTAGAAACTGACAGCGAACTTTTTGTTTTTTATTGCTCACCTTCGTGTGATGAACAGCAGACGAGGTGAAGACCATAGTCACGTGGACCTGCTGTTCAGTGGTGGAAACTGGTGACCTAAGCCCCTGGATTTGGAGTGGCGAACCACATAAGGCCCCGCTAGGTTAGGCGTGGCATTGAACCGGACGACAGCAGCCTACCACTAAAGTTGGGTGGTAGTGGTGGGGTTCGAACCTCGGACCATAGAATCCAAAGCATGCCTATGACAATGACTAAACTGCGCTACTACCACCATTTGTACGTTCTGGTTGACTCATTTGTAAGTCTAACATATACCACTTTCTGGTGCTGCTGCTACTACTATCAGCGGGATATCGAGTGCTACTGTAACGAACTAATGCAGTTAAAACTCGTAATAGATTACACAGGAGCGATGACGGGACAGTGTTTCGAAATCCTAATGATCTGTTTACCTCACGCTATTTATTGTTTCTTTTATATTTTCAGGTTATGATACCTACTTGTATCTGCTTATCGTTGAAAATAAATGAGCTTCGTAAATACGACTGACAAAAGCTCCGTATGTGTTCACTAATTGCATTTCAAAATTCTTTTTTAGTTCAGCGTAGGTTACTAGTTCGTTTTATCGGCGTAGGAAATTCCTCATTGTTTGTCTCGTTCATTATGTGCACCAACTGGTGCGTCAAATCAATATGGTTTCTTTGTTTCCACACTTTTCGATCGTGCACAGCTTTGATCTTTGCGAAGAAACAGTGGATCGTGCACACAGGGATGCTACTTTTGACTCAGTCCATGAACGTTTAAAAATTTCCGGGTCTTCGGATCGTCTTTTCATATTTCTTGTTTATCTCGCTCTTTGGAATTTCTTTTATTCAAGTTCCATCGGGGATGTAGAAAACACACCACTTGACGTGTTGTAAAAAGGATGAAACAGCTTTTCAACGATCTATATCGGTTATTACACTGAATCAATTCGGAAAACAAAATTTTATATATCCTGTTTCGGTGTTTATTGATAATGACGAAACTGGTTCTTGTTTGTATTCGGGGAGCAAGTTTAACGGTAAATCTTTACTCTAAGGTGGATCTTATGGCAGAGTTCCTCTGGTTGATCTGCAAAAACCTGCTTAGGGTCGACCTTACCAGGTCAGTAACAGTGATGCACTGCACAAAACTGACAATGCACTGAAATCGGTAAACAATCCTTAATCTGTTTGTGATTAGCCGACCATCTTGTATTTCATCGCCAGCCAAGGTGACTTGTTCAGTGTCTGTGGAATGGCGGTGTTCTACCTCTGCCCGTTCACTCATTGTTTCCTCGTTGATCCATTGTTCTTAGCTCAGTTCGCAGTTGATCGAGCATAACGGCTCGAGGGTTGTTCTTCCACCTGGATCGGGATAGCAAGGTCCTTTGTAACCACGTGACTTGTCTACTGTTGCGTCATTCTAACCTTGAATTTCATTGATGTGTACACATGATCTAGTTCGAGGTTCCCGTCCACTGAGTTATATTCATATATTTTACAATAAATAATATTTGAATGATTGGACAAAATTTCCATGGAAGCACATAACCGGTTTCGCGGTTCTAGGCGCTTGTCAGGCATGCGTATCCGGTAGTCTTTTGTCTTTTCATTCATATGCTTGTACCCAGGAAGTGTGTTTTCCTGTATTTTCACAATAACTTCATTTGCAACACCGGGTAAATTTATTTGGACAGCTCTTTCATAAGCAGTCCATTGATGAGTGAATACTATGATTCGATGTTTTGTAGGTGGATTAGGTGCTACTAACCGCAACGAAGCATGGCTTAGGCTCCTTTATTTGATATTTTGCCATAAGTAGTATATATATATGTAGTGAAAGCGAGGAGGCTATGCCACAAGCATAGCTAAAATATTCTACAGTTCGACGAATGTTTGTAAAGGGCGAGAAGTTAAAAGAGAGTGGAAATTGTTTGCAGAAAAGTGGGAAATCATTCTGGATGTCAGTTCAACAATATCATAGATCAAATATCCGGAGGGGAAATTTGGTGAACTATAGAAGATGCGGAACGAAGTGGATAAGAGTCGCACTGCAAATGGGAAGCACAAATATAACGTTTTTGGGATAGAGACATATAAGGGTTTCAGTTCCCCGAAATAGTTATGGTAGTGAGGTCTGAATGCCTTGATCTCACCTTTTCCGACTCGAACAAACGAGTCTCATAATAACCCCAGACTGTGATAAGTTCACTACTGCGTATTATTTTCTTGCGAAAATCCATAGATGGTGTCGACTTATCCTCTAGCAGATGCTACTCTAATGAAGGTAAATGACACTTAATCTCCAAGATCGACGGGAATCTTTACCTGTCTCTTTTCGTATCTCATCATTGGACACTACCTGTCTGTTATATTCCATATTCTTCCTTGTGCTTTATTCACATCAGTTCATCCGTTACATTCCTGATCTCAACCGGGTTGCGGTAGATAGCTCTGCAAATTCGATTATACTAAGCACAACCAAGTGTTGTTTGTGCCACTCACTCGAATCCCACTGCCTATGTTTTGTCACCTGTCCAGTGGGTAGACAATAATTTGAAACACATGGCAGATCTAGCCAGTCCATGACCAATTTGATCCGTTCGATTGCATTAACTTGTTCACATGTAAACCGGATTTCCGGTCATTCTGGGTGACTATTTGTGCTCACTATTATTATTATTAATACTGTTGTTGTTATCATTGTTGTGTGTGGTGGTTCTCTAATTGGTGCTGTGCTTGTCTTTGTCTCGTATATGCTAATCAGTCACGTGATCATACAATCACAAATCGTGTGTTATGATCGTTTTTCAATCCGTACTAATTACCCGGATCTCAGCCGTTTAAGTCCCTAATGTTAAACCGAATTTTTCTCATGATCCTCTCTGCAATCGACTCGAATGTAGAGTGTTTCTCTCATTCACAACACTAATTAATATTCATTGCTTTAAAAGCCTCTTCATAGGATATTGGGTCAATCTTTTATCGGTGGTATGAATTAGATGGAAAAGACTAATTCGGCCCATTCAGTTTATCCGGGTTGTGTTTGGATACCCTGCCAATTGGGACAGTCATTCGTTTGTTTTAGTTCCAACCAGTTGTTTTACTTGCGAAAGCAGTGAAAATGTGACTTCTCATTCCTGCAGATTCGTTACTCATCGAAATTCACAGTTTGAACAATAACACTCGTTAAATGTGTATAGTCTGAATTTTACCGAATAATTCGAATCGAGCACCCGAACGCATCTTCGAGATATTTAATCTGCCGTTTGCGCTTTAAATCAATGAATAACCTGGCGTTTACATTAGACTCTATCTAGAGAACCACAGTTTTTCATCACAGCCGATGGATGTTTGGGTATCTACATGGATTATTTATGTTTTTGTTCACTTTTCACTTTTCGTGTCTTCTTGCTCTGATCTTTAGTTGTTGTATTTCTGCAGCTCTTGAGTTTCGCGAACTGTGGTAAAGATTAACCATTCAGAAGTGGCAGAAAACGTGTAGTTATTGAACTTTCTACTGTTATAAATAATGTGAGGAATTGGCTCTGTTGTCCCAAGGGACTTAGTGTTCGGTCATAGGAACTACCAACTTATGATTCAGGAATTAGAGTGGCGAATCACATCAGGTCCTACCATAAACAGAGTGGTATTCAACCGGTTTACAGTAGAGCTGTTTATCATCGAAGTTCGATTGCAGTTCAGACCTCAAAGAATGGACCCCGCCTCATTCCAGTGACTGACTGCGCTACCACCATCACAAAATAAAGGTGTGAAAAAGTAATTATCCGAGAGCCTGTACTCAATGACTTCAGTCATAGATTTAGAGTTGGCCATTAATCGGGATGGGGAAAGGGGGTTAAAACATGTGACCACATGTCCCAGTTACCGATCTAAATCTTGGGCCAATCGCATCGTTTCTCGCCTACGGGAATATCGAACAGAAGAAACATCTTTCAACGTGAACATGCAGTTACTTTCAGTATCGCCATCCGTCAAAATCACTGGCTTCCTCCCTCTCTCCCGAGAACGATTTCGTTTACTCACTTGTGTCTATTGTCGATCTTTGTGACTCGTTCAATAATGCAATAGTAGTTGATAATACTTGCACCCCCAGGCGGTTTCCGGGTATTTTCGCCTAACATGCAAGTTTCTGTGCCTTGAGCTCTTTTAATCGCACAACACACATCGGACGCTTAATAAGCGGACCAGATATCACCTAGATGCCACAATGACCTCAGTTCTGCCAAAAAATAGGAATAAAGTTAGTCCTGGTTTCTCATAAACACTGCAATACCGACATGTGCACTAATCCGACGGTTCAACCGACCATTCGATCGATAGCATTTCATTCTCACAAGATGTCGCGTTCCGTTACTCTACCACACCCACAAGCACCCACAGTGATGAGAATTAACCATCTGAATGAGTTCTATCTGCTCACACAATCTACCGTGCCAAAACGCCACTTCTCGTTTACGAGGTTTCATATCAGTGAGGCTTACTAGTTGTATTCAATAAGTTGGAATGCTAATGATTGCTGGGACATTGAAAACAAATTGAGCGATTCAAATAGGGATCCTTTTCCCGTGTGGTTCCGGCCAAACAGACTCACTTCAGAAGTCCTACCCCGGAATATCGACATCTTTGAACGTAGAATGTCGTATACATCACGTAAAAGGTTGCAAATTCAAACCTAGTCATGGTTCTGATCGTGGAGCAAAAACTATGACCCCAATCCTCGGGTTCCAGTTTGGTTGTGCGTTCAGAGAGAAGTGTAATTGGCTTTTACTTCTGTTTCTGTGTTTTCACCTCGAGTTCGATTAGAGCACTACCAGAGCTTCGACAGCTGTCACTTATATGCCTGCCGAACTCGTTGCAGTGTCTGAATTGGCTGTATCTCCGTTACAGTTTCGTATAGTGTACTTATCTCTAAAATGTGGAGCCAGAGCGTATTTTCGATCCGTTTACTTGCCAGTTTGAAAAGTATAAACCACATCAAACACCGAGATGCAAAGATGAACTAGTAATGCAATATGTCCTCAAGTGGTGCAACGATGCACACTAAACGCGTTTGGTATTCAACACCTCATCAACAGTCCAAAGGGAAATATTACACCAAACCGGTAATATGAAAGTGTTTATGCTCAACCGGTGCAACACCTCTTGTACCACTGCGCTTGCTCACCCGTTTCTCATTATCATCTTTTGAATGATCGATATCCCAGTAGTTCGTCGCGTCGCCTATTGGTTACACGTATTACTTAAGACGAGACCAGCAAATCAAGGACAGTGTCAGAATCTGCGGTGGTGGTGGTGGACGCAGTGGTTATAGGTCACATTTGAAAGTAAAAGATGGAAGTGCCTTTTGCTCAGTAATTATAATACCAATTACTTGAGAGTAGTTGAGTATTTTTTTCATTTTCACTTCATTTTATCAAATACACAATGACAAAAATTTCAGCAACGGAGGAACGGCCCATCAAAGGGCTACCATACAACACACGATAGGGAAAGTCACGTGGTTATGGTGGCATTTAAACACACGTCCTTCAGTGTGATAATTTGATGACATTACCATCGGGTCACCACCGTCCGGTTGTGGGATGAATTTCGTCGCGTACATAGCCATTGAAGAGCCGAAATCGGATACGGTCTGATCAGCTGCTCGGTGGTCGACTGGGTGGTATGTATACCGTTACTTGTGAGGTTCCCAGTTCGATCCTCAATTGGTTCGATGGATTTTCACTACTGAATAAACTCACTTCAGTCAAAACAGCTGTCGAATACTTCCTAGCTTTTTTAGTTCGTTCTTCACTTACTCTGTGCACCGTATAATATTACTACTGATTTGTTTCCATTTGTTCTTGTGATTGATGTTAAAAATTGCATGAGAAAGTTGTCCCTTCGGTAACGGGATTCAGACACGCGATCCCCAAACAATAAAGTGACAGCATTTCCTACTACCATCATCATTGGTTTACACATTTCCACTGGTCAGATACAACGACCAAATAAATTGTCTGATGAAATAATCATTGTATTGTGCGCTTATCTACAATTTATGCTGGAATTTATTTCCGGACCCTGACTTTTCATGCGCAACGTCACTCCGCTATCAATTTATATACCATTTCAGAGTGCCTCGGGTGTGATCGTTGGCGGTATTCTAGGTCATATGGCTTGTACAGGACTGGCTGTACTCATGGGTCGATTTATCGCCCAAAGGATCCCCGTCAAGTGGCGTAAGTTTGGTTCGGTAAAATGCACTTAAACTTCTGTTTAGTGCATTCTGGTTTACTGCATTGAAATTTACCCTGTTTTATGGTCTGAGAAACAGATTCTAGTTTTCTAGTAGTCAACTGCAATGAAATTCCACAATTTGGTGCATCCGATTCAATCCGTCGACCAAATCAACAGTCATTGGTTATGTTTGTAGTGAAGGTGTGTGTGTGGGAAGAGGACTCTGTAAACCATGGCTATTTATGTTTTCTCATCTGAGATCTGTTTGATGTGTGATTAGGGGTGGTTTCTACACATTATACTCGTGACCGTTTCGCGTTTTTAACTAATCAGACATCTAGCATTGCCGAGGTTAAGTGCAGTTGAGAAGTAGTCAAGATCAGGTTCTGGCGCCAGTGCTTGACCTCCATAGGTTATTCTGGCTGGGACATGTTTTACACATGTCACTGTAGATAGGCTTTCTCCATGTGCGATGTTTGCCGACCCAGGCAGCTTGGGGGTGGGAGTAGAAGAGTGATCGGATCATGGTCTGACATAAGATTGGGGACATCGTGACCGGCCTAATCGATGGCTGAGCAATTTGGTTGATATGACTGGGTGTCGCATATCTGCTTACACGCGTCATTTACCGGTTGTGTATCTCAGCTTGTTTCTGCTCTCTCCGTTGTTCGACCAAATGGTTAACTGAAAGATATTAACTAAAATCTGTCCGCAAAAGTACAATGCAAATGGTTAGATACACTGTAACTGAACTCAGATAACAATGCAATTCAAAATTTTTCTCCATTATCTGTCATTCTCCACGTTGAATTTCGGAGTTTCAGTTTGAACAACCAATAAGCATGCATTTCGGTGCGACGCTTTTCGTTGCTGTCTTTTGGCTGCCCATTTGGGTG
>UZAN01047473.1:0-26355 GCA_900618425.1 Echinostoma caproni
AAAATGAGATCAGATTTAATATTTATCAAATAAATCTGATCTCAGACAGACGACTGTCGTTCCATCTGGTCATTGGGGATAGATAAAAGTGGGCTGGCATTTGATAATTCATCATTCTTTGGCCCTTTCAAGAAGGAAGAAATTACGTCATTAGACTTTTGGGGTTCACGCGGAGGTTCCTTCGTTGAGACCACTCAGCCATTACTGACACGTTTTCTTGTAGATTGGTTTGGAATGCTGAGTTGTGGTAGGGCAGTCTGAATATTATATCATCTGCATACTAAACGAGAAGAGAAGAGTTACTCACAGGCATAGAGGAAATGTAAGCAGAAAATAGAAAAGGGAATAAAACAGCGCCTTGTGAGGAGGGTGGCAGAGAACATGTAAGACCATTGCAGCATGTGAACTGCGGACCGTTGGAGAAATGATTGGTCAAGAGTTCAATCGTAGAAGGTTGAACTCCGCCCGAAGACAGGGTATTTAGCAAAATTTGTCAATCAGTTGTGTTAAGAGCATCACTGTAGTCAAGAAAACATATGCGTACAGCTTTGCTTTTGTTATCCAGGTTGGATAAAATAAGAGAAACAGGTAAGCAAGGGCATCCAGGGTATCGCGGGGATGTGTTCAAACTGGTTCGGGTCACTAACATTGAATTGTGTGGACAGGGTCTTAGTGAGGAGCCTTTCAAACACTGTCAAGACAACTGAGTTGCAGAAAATGGGCTGGAATTTTGAGGATCCTTTCTTTGGTACAGGGGTGATAGAGGCTATTCTCCATCAGTTGGGTATACGTTGCTGTGAAATGAAGTCATAGAAAGGTTCACTCAGTACAAGGGGAAAGAAGGCAGTCATTCTTTTAGGACAGCGGGTGAGACTCCGCGGGGCAGCAGGACTTGTGAGGATTTAATCCAGCCAACTCTTGATAGATATCGACAGGTGCAACGGTGGAGACGGGATCAGTCTTGTTTATTTCATATCTATCAAGTAGATCAGTGAGAGCGCTTCCACTGTTGATGAAACTGATTCAGACCATCTATGTCTACCGCAGCAGGTGAGCGGTGTGAAGATTTGATGCCAGAAATTCGCATGAGGGCTTGCCAGGTGTCACGACTACCTTTGTTGTCAAGCCGAGCACGTGCGTATAAAGAGTTTAGACTTGGACGTTCAGCCCGGATGGATTTAGAAAGGAAGCGCACCTCGTCGCGCATTTTGAAGGCACGCTTCTTTCTACGATGGAGTTGTTTCAAGTGTGGGGAAGAGAGTCGATCGGGGTGAACATAAATTGCCTCTGAGGTACAAAAGACATCGTAGTAAGAGTTTAATTAACCTGTTGATTGATCACAGAAAGCGGAAGGGTTGGGATTGGAAAACAAAGTAAGGTCGGAGTGTCTGATCATTTCCCTTAACATCGTGAGGTTTTCTGGAGAACGCTGTCTTACTTGAAGCTTGTGATCACGACTTCGAGTAAAGAGACGATGTTTGGTTCTGCTAAAGATGGTGGGGGGAAAACTTCAGCATATAATGATTAGACATCCACAGTGGGGGCGGCGTTCTACAAGAAGTAATTCGGGAAGGTTGATAAAACCCAAAGTCAAATGTGGGGAAGGTAACAATATTTTGAAGACCTAAGGTGGTTAAGAAACGAGTATCGGAATTATTGAAGTCACCAAAAATTATACCGATTGAAGTATCTAAATATTCAACCGTGTAGTTTCAAGAGAGTCATAAAAATCATTAAGAACATTAGATGAGCAACAGGGGGCTATAAACTCATTTACAAGAATAAGTGACCGAGAAAAGATGAAAGGTTTGGGCTTACATTGAATTACTGATGCGTTTATATAACATGTTGAATAAGGAAACACATTTTGGTCAGGTGACTCTAATGATTTTTGCCAAACGTGATGATACCACGAACCCGTCGGAAATGAGGAACGGAACAATCGCCACGATAGCTAGCGAAACCTTCCAGGTGTATTATTTCGTCCTCAATTTCATTATGGAGCCAACTTTCTTGGAGCATGGTCACACCTATTTGGGCGTAATCTCGTAGCTTGACTAAGCTGGTGAGGTCGGCCATAGTTCCGATAAGAGATCGGACGTTACAACTAAGAATGATGGAAACACACAAGCTGGAAAAGGTTTGTTTCCGAAGAGCAGCTCTCCAACCGGCTCAATGCTTCCTCGGATTTTTCAAAGGCTTCTTGAACGTCCTTTTGGTTTTATTCCTTATGTTCCTCCCAAAACAGGTTGTGGCCACATCTTTCGTCCATTTGATTGAATGCATGAAATCACGAGTGTATTTGATCAAATTTGTCATTACTGTAGTGGTGCAACAGTCAACGTGGTAAAAAAAGCTCAATCACAGTTATGGTTATGCAGTGCCCAATCCGATGATGGAAAAAACGGATAGAGCGGCCGAAATTCGAAGGTCCTGCCAAAATATTGATACTGAAGTAGAGATGCACAGCAAAACGTTTTGATCTTGAACGTCTATAGATATGTACTGCAAATTGATAACACTACCTCCTAACGACGGGAACAGTTTTTGATGGCAGAAGGAACTTCCAAAATAACATCAAGGAATAAAATTTAACGGACTTCGAAGATACTATTTCGCTGGAAGTTCAACTGCTAACTGAAGGCGGTTTCATCAGGGAATCCATAGCGAAAGAACGGAAACCCCATGAGAGTTAATTATTGAATTTTAGCGGTCTGCCCATAGCTGTCGTGCCCGTAAAAGCAATCCGATTAATGGCCAATTCACTCAATGTATTAATGCATATATTCAGCAATTCCACTTATATTACTTGTAAAATCACAAGTAGACATACAAATTATGAGGAAATGTCCTTCAGGAAGTTTACCGACGTAGGTCATAAACTCTTGGGTGATAACTTGTAAGGTTGATTACGGATGAGTATTCCGGTAAAGATTCAGACATTTCTGTTACTCGCTGGACTTATAGGGAAGATTTTTAGAGTGTAATAAGGGAAGTGGATACCAGAATTCTCGTATGAGAATAAGTTACTTTTGGCTATTTTTTGAATCATTGATTGTACTATGACGGCCGTCATGTAGTTTGCATATTTAATGGATAAGATTTCAACTTTTGAACTGTTTTAGGCTCGATAATATATGCAAATTCACACGTTTAAAGAATATCTTCTAAACGTAGCTGTTTCATTTCTCATCACCTAGGGACGATTCAAAATGCTTGGGGATAGAAGGACTTCAGTTTTCCTCCTTTGTCAATAGCCAGCTATACTAACAGATAATTCAAAAATAATAATAAATATCTCAAAATCTCATGCAGATGAGTACCAACTATCACAGGTATACTGACGAAATAAAACATGGTTTCAGACGTCACAGTGCCTCAATTTACTCAATATTCACCTGTCGTCAATTTTACATTTTTATTGAATATCTCATAATACAGTTCTCGGGAGGAGGAAATCGGCCAATCAGCGGGCTTCCAATCAATCATTTGTTCGATCAATCAATCAATCAATCAATCAATCAATCAATCAATCAATCAATCAATCAATCAATCAATCGGTCAGTCAATCAATCAATCAATCCATCAACTAATCAGTTAATCAGTTGATCTAATTACCAATCAGTAAATCTGTTGGTTAACACACAATATATGCGGGATCCACAAAACCTTGGGGAAATAATTGAATCGATGGTCTTTTGAGTAAGCATAAAATAACTCACACTTTAATAATCCACGGATCCTTAGCCAGCATTGCTGCATCGGCCAAGAAATTGCCCCATCCCGTTTCGTTGCTGAATAGTGTAAGTGGTGGTGGTTCCGTTTTCATGCACGAATAGGCAAAATTACAAACCATTGACTGCACAAAGCTCAGCACTCCCATACTAGGCATTCCGATGGTTTGTGAGTAACAGTCCGGATTTTTCTCCTCCGTGCCCCGTTTGTAGAGAATGATCAGAATGCAAGTTATGAATATCGGGGTCAGGAGTTCGACAACCAAAAATCCGGGGCGACGTCTACGTAGAATGAAATTTTTCCACATGAGAACTGCATAATGTCGCCAGAATAGGACGGTTCGAGCACGGATAGTCTTGTTCCGGTTCGAGTGGTACTCGTTTCGAAGTAAATCTGACCGGGAACCGGATACGGTTTCTGCGCTTTCTGTGCTTGTTGCAGACCGAATCGCCCGGTGTGGATCAGATGTACCTGCCACTGTTAGATGTGTGCGGCGAATGTCCACCAAGGGTGGTGGTTTGGGGACAATTCGTCGCGTAGCAGAACCAGTACCACTAGATGAGGCCGTGTCCGGACTGTCAGTCATACCCCCGCGTTACCTGAGCTTTGGCATCTGTATCATTCTACAATAGCAATGAGATAACACATGACAACCGGCAAAATAAAACGAACAAACAATTCCATCATAACATTGTTTGTGTTGTTTCAGTGATAGCAATGATGGTTTTTCCTTCGCTTTCAACCGACATCCCTCAGGTCGCATCTTAACGTACAGTCATCATCTGACCATCTACTCCAATAGATACTTGGAAAAAAAACCGATTTAAGCAACACGTTCAATGGAGCTTAACACAACCTCATCTAGGATTTTGATCGCGGAACCCTCACATGGAGCCAGAATAGTATGAATAATAAAGTTAATAATAGTCGTCAGCTTTTGTTCATTTGATATAAAAGGATTGTACAACCACATTCATCCCGTATAAAAATCCCGCATTACTACCTGACATTTCTATATCGCGGATCGCGCACCACTCTTCAGATGCCTGATGCTCGGGTACTATACGTATCAGAGCACGGTTTCATTTATGATCTATTTCTGGAATTCCCGAGATGGTTTATGAATTCTAGGCTCTGCACGCGTAATCCTATCAAAGCTACCCGACAGTATTTGTGAGCAATTTGTCTGAGGCTTTGCTGGCACTGCATAGCACTACATACGCAATGCGAATAATTTTATATTTTCTCAACCTAGCTCGATTCTCAATTGAAATTCCCAGAGTTGTCCCTGGCTGCAGTGACTTCAAACTTGATCGAAAAATTGCGGGGGATCAACCTCTTTCTTCTGCGTGCCCTTCGAGTGGTTGCGTTACGTTTATGTTCACTTTAGTAGTGGAATTTATTCTCTTGGTTTCTACCATGTTCTCGCGGCGTTCCTATCCTAGGGTTTTATTGCTATGATTAAAGGACAATTATTCCATTTTTGTGCCATCCAACTCACGGGGTTCCACATGAACGGAACTTTCTTTTAGAAGCAAGAAATGCAAGCGTGCAGCTTGCTCTTGTACACTTGTCTCCTGTGAATACGACCGTTCCCTCAGAGGTCAGTTCCAACATTAGCAAATCGATTCACCTCACTGACATACCAACTTATGGCGTGCACATAAATATGACTGTCATATGCATACAGGAATTGTTGTAGAATCAAAACATAGAGGACTCGCTGACCAACATACTTGGTTTCGCAAGTTTTCGGCAAGACAACGAGAGAAGTCAGAGGAAGAACGGAGGCGGGATAGTAATCTACAGCAACTCCATTTGGTGCACTTTATTTGTAAATCTTTATATGGTTCCCGAAAAACATTCACCATGTCTTTCTTGATTATTCTTCCGCTTTTGATTCCGTTTCACAAACTCTTCGTCTCTTCGTCATTCGATGGCTCCACCAATTTATTAACCTGGTTTGAAAGACTATTTCACAAGAAGAGTTCAAAGAACAAAAGCAAGCGGCATTGTTTCAAAACTGTTAGTAAATAAATCGTGAATCCTCCAGGGTAGTGTGCTTTCCCCGTGCTTATTTTTCACATTTAGTGACTTAGCGTTTATTCCACCAATCAAGATCTTTGAATATTCTCATGATATGGTTTTATGTTAAGCCATCTCAAACCTATCTCACATGGAATTATTTTCTGACAGTCTGGTACAGGTGCAAGTATTCTAAAACTAATCTGATCTCCAGTTGAATGCTTCTAAATGTTTCGAAGGCGTCTTTGGTCTTTCTTGGTCCGAGTATCGCTTGTAGCCCTCAGTCATCATTTCCGTCCCAATTACCAGAACGTGCACAACCAAGTACCTACGAGTCATCGTAGAGAGCAATCTACGTTGGCTGTCCCATGTGCAAGAATCTCTTTGTAGCTTCTTGCATCGCTTATCCTTTCAGATACGCAAACAAAAACAATTTAGCATGAAGCATTCAGCTAAATGTTCTTTTCGTTATCAGTGCGTTTTTCCTGTCACATTTCATTGTCCGTTCGTTATTTTCCATGGACTAATTAAAAAGGATTTCATTACTGTTCGCAGCGATTTCCTAATTACTAGCCTTTTTTCTTATTCCTATAAACACACCAACGACAAAATTGTGTGATTTTCATACTACCATATTTGAGAATTTCACCCATAAGATACTTAACGACCCCAGTCACCCTCTCAATCCTGATCTATCTGCTCGTCGTTCCCACAATTCAACGCAATACAATTATCGTTGCTTATTCTCCCATGTAAACATTTATTGGAATCCAACAACAGCATCCTATTTGGCTCATATTCTAACTGACAAGATAAAGATCCTAAAATAAAGAATTTTAAATCTCCGAAGGTGATTTTTTGTTCAATTATTTTATTTGACTTTTTCATTTTATCCCGTTTTAACGGTGAGCACATTTTTGACTGAAATGTAGGGATAGTTTCTTGCACAAATCACCACGATAAAATACATACAATACAATCATACCCAGGTTTTGTTTCGACTGTTTTTAATTATTAGTTTATGAGCAATAACTGTGCATCTTACAATTGCATGCTATTACTGACAAATGGAGTAAAAAACAATTATTGAGGTGGCTATTCTTCTACCACTTGCATACGGTTATTCGGTACGATTTCGGTGTTATAAATGATAGTGTAGTTAATATTTGATCTATATAGGATGTGTTATTAATTTATTCTCCACGCAGTTGCACTTTGTTCTACAGGACTTTCTTTTAAACTTACAAAACTCCGAAATGAAACACTTGAAACCAGTGGAACGTTCGGTCGAACTGTGGTGCAAAACTGGCATCAGCGATGAGGAACTCAGCTGATACAAACAGGAATGTATGCTCAATGTTTGGTGACCTTATCGTTTTAGGCACGATTTGCTCAAGTAGGCTTCCGAATCCTGATTGAAAGCAGTACTGCAAACGAACTCAGATTTTGACAGGTTGCGGTTGAAGCAACAAATTAGTCTTGACTGTAAACATCTGCATACAAGCAGACGCAGCAACTGAAAACAGTAAGTAAGCGCTAAGATAGGCAAATACGATTTGCCAGGTGAGCGGGTTGTTTTAAAACGTGCCCAGTGTAGGCAAATCACTTAAGTTCTGCAGTATATTCACCCATAACACCAGCTTTGATTTTACCACAAACTGGCCTACTTTTCGGTTATATTCATTTCTACCTACAATTCCTCCTATCGAGTAAGATGGTAGGATGGCACTGTTCCTGTTCCGGAAAGAGTCTCCAAACTTCTGTTTCTACACGCCTGTAAAATCCTCGGAAGTAATTGACTCCCAACTTGCGCTCTACTAGAACGGGAGCTATCATTGCGGGATGCACTATATTGTCAATAGATGGAATCACCTCAGTGAATTCAATCAATTCGGGTCCGAAAACAGCTCTTGAATAATCACCTAATCAAATGAGCCAAATACCAAATACAATTGATTTGATATATTTTCTACCGGACGCACCGGATGCCACATTCTGTCGCACTATAGGAATTCAACTTATCAGCATCGGTTAAAAGCATTTGTTCTAACTTATAAAGTAACCTATAAAGTAACTCATCAAGTAGTAATCAACTGATCCCATCAGTCTGGATACAGTAACTCAGGTGCATTGTTGGAAGTCTGATTTATCAGAATATCGAACACCACCGAAAGCGACATCGATTCAAGTATGACGACTGTCATACACAGAATGACTTTGGGCATCAGAATCTAATACCCAAGTGCCAGATTAGGAGTGGTGATTACGCTTTGTGAGACCTACGGCTTTTCTCCAGGGAAACCGAGTGAAATCAATGGTTCTACTCCGTGAAGTCTGATTGGATAGAACTGAGCATATGGGCAAATGAGATCAGACTACCTTCTTTCATGTCACATTGGTCACATTTTAAATAATATATATAATATTAAAGTTGACATAAACGCCAGTGTCTTTCTGTTACTCCGGGTGGTATGATATGGATTTCAAGGAATTCGGTTTTAATGAGTCTGATCGTGCTTCATTACGGGTACAACGGAAACCCCCAACAAATGAATATGCAGCAGATGGGATTGAACAATGGGGGGGGGGNGGGGCGGAGTTCTTCTGAAATAAAGCCAAAAGAGCTCGGAATTTAAAAAATCATGCACGTTTAGCTTGAACGATTTGGACGAATACAGTGAAGCTTCAAGATTTGAAAGACGGAATACATAAATGCAATTTATTCATGTATAATTTGAAAATCTAAAATATTACCTCAAACCTGAAATAACGTCACATTTTATCTTTTACCAGAGTGTACGACTATGCTATTTACCATCGCAAAGACGATGAGCAAAACGGTGTGGAGATTCCCATTTCCCATTTTCCATTTCCTTTAGAGAATCCTTTCGCAGAAGGTCTGCATAAATTTTGATTAAGCTAATAGTTAAATTAAGCCTTTTATTTGGTTGTGCAATGTTGATAGTTGATAGGTAACGAAATTGCCTGTCAACCGGGATAACATCCACCCTAGATAAAAAACAAGATTCGAATCTTGAAGCTTTATCCACCGCACAATGTCAATGTGTCACTCATGTCACTGATTAGCTTTGAAGCAACAATATACATCGCTTTTATTCTAGCTGAAACTCATCACCAGTGGTGCGCTTAAGTGGTAGGATAAATCATGTGAACGATAAATGACATACCACTCGTCAATTACTTCAGCAGTATGATAACCTGATTGTAACTCCCAATGTACCAATTTGAACTACCCTAAACTGTACTGTATCGCTGAATACCATCACTCTCGTCTTCAGTCTGACGGAACCACTGTTCTTCTGGCAGAAATTTCGTTTCTTTTTATGCATTATTGCTCAACGGTAATGGACCCGTTTTTATGAATAATTGGTACATTTAATCCGTATTATCACTACAGATACACTTGCTTCATCAAACAATTTTTGAAAGACCGACGACAGGTCTTGAGTTACGAGCGCTGCGTGATTTAGTAGTATCCCAGATGGGACAGGGGATAAAGTTCAGTTCAGTTTTTACAGTCAGTAGCCATACACTTTCGTTCGCCGGTGTTCGTTGCTGTCTCATTACTATCCATTTGATAGAGCAGAAGAAAGAATGGAATGTTGCGAGCAAAGTCAAGGAGAAAATTGTGAATTCACATGGATTAAGGTAGCGAGGATAATGAAAAGATGCACGGGTACCACTGTGACACTCAGCGATATCCCTCCATACTTCTAACCACTGATTAGGCTAATCGCGGGGTCCCCATATATAGGAGCCTGACGCAGTCAGTGTTTTAATACTTCCATGCCAGGCATGAGTTTTCCACCCAGCACCTTCCCCGGACAAACAGCACGCATAGTGGGAATCTATTCAGTGAAATATGTTACAAATGCATGGCCAACGCAGTCAAAGGCAGATCAAACACTTGCTCCAGTGGGCAGCCGTGTTTACCTAGAACTTCGCACTGAACCTCGGCGTTTATTGTCCGGTTTCTCAGCAGACTCGTGCATTGCGATGTAGACAGCGATGTTTGAACACCGACAGTTCATATGTATCCCTTTTCGTGTTGACCAAGTTTCTGCGCGTTATAGCGGAACTGGCCGAACTGCTGCAGTGTATACTTGACCTTTCACAGACAGCCGGATGTCACGACGGTGCCACAGATATCTCAAGTTGGCAAATGCCAACCGAGCCTCCTGCATGCGTGCCAACACTTCATCTGCGACGCGTCGGCCAGGTGAGATATAGTTGCTCACATAGCAAAATTTGTCTACTTGCTCTAATGCTACCTCAGTCTGGTTGAGGTTTTGGGCTGGAGCAACCAAATCTTGCAGCAACATTTTACAATTTGAAGGTGCAACTTGCATACTGAACATGGCTACATTGGTACTCATACTATCCAGAAAAGCTTGCAACTTGCCTGAGTCTTCATTTAGCAGCACAATGTTTGCACACTCAAGATCTGGTTTTCAACAAAATGTCAGCCTTTTGCTTACTTCACCTGATCTCGGAAATTCCAAACAGTTGAGCAAGTAGAAATGTGACATTTCTCACAAAAATTGCACCACATTATGAGTCCTGGCATCGCCAGGAACGGTTTAACATTGATGAACCCCCGCCGCCAACTTCGTGTTGGAAAAAGATTTTAAATAATAATAGCCGTTGCACCATGAGCCATTTGAGCATGGAAGGTGAAAAAATACCCTGTATGGGACTAGCGACGCTCCGTTACGGTTAATGCAATATCAGGTGATCAAGTGTGTGAAGAAAAAAGTTTGATTCATATACTACCCCGAAAGGTAATGGGAACGATTCATTTAACAGGTCTTTTGGTTAAGACTAATCCAAAACGAACGGCTATGTCATTCGGATCGATGTCTCTGTATTCACGCAATCCTATTCAAGGCGCCACCTCGGAAAATCAAATAACTTCATAGTTATTGATAATATGATATAATAAGCTAACAGGGAGACCAAAGTATAATAAATCACATGGTGCTTCACAACTTAAAAGCATACGCATATTTGAGCTTTTAGTTTCAACAATCCTCTCTCCTAGTCTGTTAGTTGACGTTTTCAACCAGTAAGTAACTAAGTCGATGTTGACATCTGAGCAAAAATGAATAGGGAATAGGGAATAGAGAAGCTATTAACGAATATCGTGCAAATAATGTCAAGTAATTGAAAACAAACGAACAGACAGGAACCCACACAGGTTTTGTAAAGGTGTATACTGTCCCGTGGGAGAATGAATATCCAAACAAAAGATAGGGGAAATATAACAGCACTGAAAATATTATTTCGACTGGAAACCAGATTTTGCAATCCGGTCATTCAACTCTGTAAACAACTGAATGCCATAATGCGTGTAAAGTATAAAACAGGTGGTCCGGTTACGATTAAAAGTTGATTCGGCAACTTGTTAAGGTGAACAAATATTTTCCTTTGATTTGGAGGAATCATCTGATAATTTATTTCACTTCCGTCGGACGTGTAACTCCATCCACACATCAACTTCAGTATCGAAGCCCGCGATATTCGATTATCGCTATTTTCAGTATTTGTTATTCTAGAGAATATGATAATTTTTTTTCGAATCACTTTTTATGAACCCAGCTCAAACATTTCGTCTATAAAACCAGAAATTGAAGCAGGCACCGTAGTATGGTGAAAATCCTCAACTAGAAGACATGAAGTAATACGAATGGTCTGAAATAAAACAATCATTTTCCTCAAGTCCAAAAAGGTCAATCACTTCCTCTATTAATTCATTACCAACGTATTGGAAGATAAATTGCAGTAAACAAGGCGAGATAAAATACAGGATTATAATTTTATGCGTATTAGATAATCGCACAAATCACTATAAAAAAGTACAAAGGAGTTGACATCAGCGTCGAATCCAAAAAAGGTCAAAGACCAAGAACACATATGATTCCAATGGGGCTTGCCTCAATGGAGCCCTGAAAAACTGCGGTTGACATTGACATGGTAATTCCGTAAACCCATCCCATCACNCCATCACAATTATTTAGTAGAACTCAGGTAATTGGATGAAGAATGTGATGGTGTGTGTGTGTGTGCTTATGTACAATCGAGTAAGCAGGTTAGTGCGCACGTTGCGTTTTCATTCACTCTGTAGTGTCTGCTCTGAAGTCAGGTGCAACAAGCATTACAGAAAAAGTATGCACCCACTTGTTATAATATAAACAGACAAACTTTTCATTGCCGCCGCCTTTTAAAACTGTGCAATTCACATGCCCCCTGATTCACAACTCACTCAGTCGTGAATGTTGGCTTTATCTGCACTTCTGAATTGTTTGGGGGTAAGTGGAATCGACAGAGGAATGAAGGTTGAGTAGATTGTGTGACGTGAAATGACACAACGATTAGGTTTACATGGTAAGAAGGCTCTCGGTGTTATCCGTATTTCATAATGCATATCATATTGTTAATTCCACGTGATTCCTTGTTACTTGAGGATTGACAAATGAAATTGGCGCACGTTGTGTTTAAGTACACTGCAGTAAATTAGTACCGATTAGTTGTTTGTATTCAACGAAAAAAGTTTAACCGCGTTGTGGGTCGGATAATTTGATTAAGATTTGCTTGCGGAACAGTGAAACAAGTGGAATCCACACTGATAGTTTGTATTTATTTAATACAGAAAATTCTAATCTGAACAAATTCAGAATGAAGCCTATCACATTCAGCAAAGTGATACACAGCCGATCCGATTCGGTTGAAACCGTTCAGTTACAGTAAGAGTCAGAAATCATAGACCGTGTCATCCCTGGGAAAACTTTTGGCCAACTACTTACTGACTATTACTGAAGACAACAACTGAACAGAATCACAGTGGATGCTCCAACCATCATCGGTTTGAGCTGGTTTACACAGTAGTGACCCATGCCCATCTGCTATGCGACGGGACTGATTAATTTGCATTAATAATGAGCCTCCATGTTAGCTGAATGAACACCATACCCGAGAAAAGAGATGAAAAACGTCGGTGCAATCGCCTTTGATTGCCAACTGGAGAACCAAGTAACCAGACCGGTAGTAAACATGCCCCGCCTAATCCGCTTTAGACTAGTGATCAGAGCCAAAGATATATGCAGATATATCCAGACAACGATGCATTCAAAGTCATTTACAAAGTACCCTAAAACAAATCGAAGCACGTTCGGATACGTTACTTGGCAACGGCGGAAGCTGTAGCAATTAAAATCATGAACCCATCACTGTGCAAACAGAAGAGGATGGTTGCCGCACTCCAGTTGCCTTGGCCCCAACCAAACCTACGTGCTGACCCGAACCATGACCTCTGTCATGTTGTGATGACTCAACATGGCTTGAAAGGTTGCACGTGAAAAAAGCCATCGGAAAATTCCAGAATTGACCTTGGTCCTCCGTTCGCCCACTGTCCCCATTTTATCCTCTCGCTTTGAATAAACTCGACAGACATTACTGTGTTCTCAATAGACCAATCACATTTATTTCTACGTTGGATATAAATACACACAACTGTAAATGCCTGAAGACGAAGTTACGAAAACAAGCTTGTTCGCTATATTGTTTGCCTTTTGACATGCAGCTAAGTTCACAGTTTAAATTACAACCCTGAGGCACAATAAATCCCTCAAATTCTTCAAATAAGGAAATCGGATGGTAGTAAGTATGTTTCAAGTGATCAGTATTCACCCTCATTCACGAGTTAATTCCCCTCTTTCGCCGCTTTATCTGTCTGGATAATGCAGATCGTTCAGCACGATGTCAAAGTAGAACGTTTTTCACTGACAGTGGTGTTAATTTGTTCTGGTGGAAACATATTCTGTCCAAAAGATCGACGGTAAGCTCTGTTAAGGCAATGCATTTCACGTTTATTCTGTTTTTACTAATGTAAGCAAATCACTTCAATGCACAACATTGGAGCCGTAACGTGAGTAGTTTACCTTCAGTGCTACGTCCCCTACACTTTATACATCAGGTTTAGTCGTCCTTTTAGTAAACGAGATTATGGTGAAAGTTAAAGTCAAAATGTTACCATGGAAAATACCAGCAAGCCGTTGCTTTTCTTGTCCCATAAGTTTTTATGCACGACTGAATAGATTAATTGAATAAGGGAGTTGAGGAGTGTGAAAATTTTCATCGTTTTGCGTACTCTTACGAGTGTCAAAATTTGGAACCCGAAAATTATATATTCAATCCTTGCTTGAACGACACATTTGTCGGTGCCGGAATAGCGTCATGTATTGGAGAGTTCCAAATGCTGCATACTCTGAGGTCAAGTGAATGACGCCCGCATTCTAGTCGACATTTTTGAAGTACTAATTTGAGTGCCCCGTCAGGTGGGTGTTAGATGACAAGGTGAATAGTGAAGGACATGGGTGACCAGGGCGCTGCATCATTTGATTTATAAAACTCCTCGAATTCGGCGGTACTGAACGGAGTACAACCTGAATAATTCCACTCTTTCCACATGAACTTTGGAATGCAGTCACTTGAACATCTCGGTGGTCGTTCCAAACCCCACAATCTCGTTGCAGACAAATTCCACGCCTAAAAGGCGTTATCTACGTGCGATCGAACGTGGGTTGACGACAAATGTGGAAATAGCATAGGTTCAAATTAGCAAAAGACTTGATTTAGCAAACCAACATACATTAGGGTTGTGGACGACGCCCTGGAACAGTTTATAGAAAAGCTCGGGCTGTCTTGAGTAATAACTATGAGATCCTTTTCATATGAGACCTACGGAAGTTGTTGATATCCCAGGAGTACGGAAACAGAGTGTTGTGGCACAGGAATACGGTCGCACGTTTTGATGCGTTGACTTCGTTGTCATTTTCGATAGACCATTGACAAGTAGCACTAGATTTTCTTTGAAGTGTTCGTGCGCCGTGTTTTTCATCTGGGTCACACCCTTCACCATTTTACCGAGGTCAAAGATCAAGAACACATATGATTCCAATGGGGCTTGCCTCAATGGAGCCCTGAAAAACTGCGGTTGAACTTGACATGGTAATTCCGTAACCCCATCCCATCACAATTATTTAGTAGAACTTTTCCAATGAAGCAGAAAGGAGAAAGGTATTTATGTTACTCATCACTAAGATGCTTTGGAAGCTCAATGCATTTGTGCAATAGAGTCAGAAGTCAGTGGCAGTGAATATCGGTTGAGTGCAGCCGGATTTGAACCCGGGCACGGTCGGGTACTAATCCTATATGACAACAGAATAAATATCTCCTATTGCAACTTATTAACGGTTGACATAACTATTCACTGTACCGTTCACATTTGTTTTAGTTCCTGCCATGACTGCCACACTGTTGTTATCCCGTGCACAGAATTAGGTCTGCAATCCCTTCCGATCATGAGACGAGTGATAACTGAAATACGCAGTAGCTGAAAATTTCCCTCTGAGAAGGGTTGGAACACTGACCGATGGCGGATGATACATACATCATGTCACGATAATGTGAAATATTGGAAGAGGATGTCCGAAAAGGGCTGGAATCATCAATATACTGAATTTGGACAGCCATTTTGAAAAGCCAAATGCGTTCCAGGCAATAAGCAAACAGGGTACAATAGGCCCCCTGCGAATTGTTCAAATCGACTGGAATGTAGACGATGTGTTCACACATTTATTTCGCCCTTATTACTTTAACTGTTTACTCAAAATCAATTCTCATTTCTGCTCACTGTGCTAGTGTTGTTGTTGGGAGCAATCAAACAGGCAGTTTAACTGGTGTGCATTGTTCGTCGTGGTTCGGAGGTTTGAACACCGACACACAGAGTGGTGCTAAAAGGTGTTTCACTCTCTCCGAATTAAACATCCCTTCCATCCTATCCGTTTCTGACCTGATTCGCCAAAATGGATCTAGTAGCTTTTATTTCAATGTCTAAGACCAGATAGTTGTCTGCTTTAATGATCGGATAATGTGGTTTAGCATACGCTGGACAAGAGTTGAAGAAATAGCAAACAAACACACAAACAGTTGTTCGGCGGAAGGAAGATTGTCAAACTGATTCTTCCAAATTGACTGTTTTCAGAAGCCGAAAACGTCAGGATGAATCGACTTGCCTAAAACGAGCAGAAGGGTTTTCGAATGTGGTTTTTACCTGTTTTTTCATACGTGGAATGTGTACCACGTGAGATTAAACTTAAATAGAAAGTAGACGGATAAAAGAAAAATTTGGAACACACTTTAGAATTTCAACTTTTTGCACAACGCACGAACGCGATATTTCAGTGGTGAAAAACAGAGCTTCAGTTCGACCGTCATCTACGAAAACCTAATGCGAACGTGACTTGTACCCGCTTAGTGTCGATTAGTTTAATCCATCGCATGTGTAAACCAAAACGGCTGATACTGAAACCAAAACCTTCAAAACATCGCCCTTATCACGTTCTCCTACCCGCTGTGTGCGAAGCATCTCACAATAACCGGTAAAAATCCAGAAAGCACAACAACGTACAATAAATTGGGTGCAAACAATAACAGAAGGCTGGAAATCAGCAGTGCGTCGCAATGATAATAACAATACTAATGAGCGTCATCATCACCATTAACGAGACTAGAGTTAATGATTTATGGTTGGTGGAAGAAGTTCTTTTAGAACAGTCCAGAAAGTTGGTTATTCGGCATTTTATTAGTCTTGATGATCACCCACCCACTGGTACAGAGAACCTCTCAGGAAATCAATACATAATGTGAATAAACACAGGTGAGATGAAAGTATCTCTGAGTAGGTTATCAACTCTGTTGTGCTCCATTTTTAAAATGCATGGACGTTGTTTCATCAGGCGGGTTAAGTGATACGATTAGCATATTATAACAAAGGAGACAAAGAAAGTAACCCGACGTCTGATAAGAGCGATCGCACAGACATTTTCGATCACACGTTTGTGTCTTCAGTTCGATAACCAATCAGTTATTCACATGAATATAAAAAATAAATCGTCTATGTTTACCTTCTCATTGATCACATACTCATTTGTATGCTAGCTCGATTGGTCAAAGTATCCGGATGTTTTTGCTGAGCAATATTGACCAGCTTGGTCGATTACCGGTGTGAGGAAAACTATCTCTAGTGGCGCTGTAGCCCATGTCGCCTATATGGGGTATTAAATAAATGAAGATATGGTTATATATCGGTCACCCTCTTATTCATCAACAATTGTTTGTCTATACCACATACATCAACAGCCGAGGTAGTAGTGATCGGTTTATTCACTCCATGGCTTTGATCCCCAAAGGGAACTGTCATTGTTCATTAACCGTCATGGCCCCGGTGTAAATTTAATTCCATGACTCGGGATGATTCGCACAAGATCTTGTTGTGCTAACCGGGAATGGTTAATCCCGAGTCTGCCCTAAACCTCAGGCCTTTCAGTTCCGATTCTGTTCACTGAGTATCTAGTTTTGCTCACTAACGCAAACTACCACCAATTCTATTTGTCACTCGAGGTTACACACCATAGAATAAATTTTACCATCCACCAACGATATGCAGGATTTTAGAGGACATACGAAACTGTTTCGTCGGGACTGTCCCCATAGAAAGGCAGTGCAATGAATTATCAAGCAACCGCGTTCAGATCGTAATTTAATACATATATATATATATATATATATATATATATATATATTGGCCCAATGACAACGGCATCCGTTATTTTAGAGTTGAGATTATTCCTTTTTTCATGTATATGAATGCAGAACATTACCGAACTTATTTTGAATGCTTCACCACCTTTTGGAGCTTTTTTACCCTCCAGGTGGATAATCAATTGTGGATGGTTGTTATCTTTTCCTGGAGAAGAATTTCCGTTCAACCATAGCGGATTAGATGTTATATTTTCTTGGTGAGACGCAACTGTGGTCACAATTGCATGTTTTATGTCCTCCAGTTGCAGAGGTTATGATAACACGGTGTTGACAAGTGCAGTAAAACCTTGAGTGTTTTGGCTTTTTTACATTTCTACTGTCTTCTTCCTCGTTGTGACTGAAACAGGTCCTGCCAAACTTAGCGCTCGAAAGCAACATTTTTCTGGAGGAATTCACATTATGGTGCAACAGCCCTGGATCGGATAATAATTTCAACGTCAGCACTTCTTGGTATATCAACATGTCTTTCAGCCACTACTGGGTGTGGTGTTTTGAAAGTGGGAAGAGGGTATACAGCGTGTTGTAAGGAAGAAATCGTTTATAATCTCCCTGGTACTGCGAATGATTGATTGTTCATCAGGCGGTTAGGTGATTTTTCATCTTGGTCACGCCCTTAACCATTTCACCGCGGTGATTTGTACATTACTTCCAGGATATCATGAAATCAAACTGCTCGTTAAGGAAAGCCCACCGGAAGTCTTGTGCAGAAATCGTAATTTTGGTGTAACCAATGAAAGTAAAAACGCGCTAAGTTGCTTTATTCTGAAAGAATATGGAAAGAACGCACCAGAGACATCAGAGTCTTTTTAACCAAATCAAGAAACTTGTCGTGTGATGTTAGCATTTCCTTTCAATCGTTGACATAAAGCAAGCTTACTCGTGTACATGTATTGATCAGACTCATGTGAAACCCGGACTTTCATCACACTATATGTTGTCAAAGCTGTGTTCCGAATCTCATTCACGAGATTGAGTATGATATGGCTCCGCATAAGACGTAACTAAACTGTAATAATATCCACTTTTGTTTTTGTTTCTGTTAGTCGAATGCCCTTAAAACGAACGGTTTCGTGATTTTGACGATGGTTTATCTCTAAAACATTGGGTCATTTTATGCAGTGAATCAAGAGCGAAAGAAGGTATGTGCCGCAGGATGTTAGCATTTCGTACAATCTCCTCAATTGCTGGCGTAAAACAAACAGGCCCACGTCCGGTTGATAAATTTAATGAATGGAGGGAGGTATACGGATAGACAAGGACAAAACAAGTCAAGATAGTTAAATCATTGATTATGCTCTCGTTTTCAAACCATCGTTACGTAACTACAATGCAACGCAATGAATGAGGCGCTACTAGTCGGATTAAAACACTCCGTTTGGCGCACCCAAATGTTATCGATCCAAGCAGTTCACTTATCGTGGAGTTGATTTATCAACCGAATGTGCTACAAATGGGCCTGTTTGTTTTACGTGAGCAACTGAGGCGATGGAACGAAATACTAACATCCTGCGACACGTGTTCTTATTTCGCTCTTGATTCAGTGGATAAAGTGGACCCAGTTTTTCAGGGATCAAAGGCTGCTTTCATTTTTCATAGGGAATGTATGGCGTCACACAACAATCTGATGCACAGTCTGAGGGAAACATATACGGTCTATCATTCCAAAAAGGGACGCGTTGAGTTCATTTGGATTCCTGCACGTGCACACGTTGTTGCCTCATCATTGTGTCTGACACAAGATCAACGTACTTGATTCAACACGGTCTATTGATGTAATTCGCTTAGGTAGACCTGATAACTAGATTTCGTTCATCCAGATCAAAATGATGCTGTTACAAAACCGGTACTCTCGTACAATCGATCCCAGACGATACACTGGGTGGAAACGATACACACTAACAACAATCCGCACCACTGAATCAGAATGTAAACGGCATGTTGCTTACTCAAGTCCAAATCATATATCCATTATATCTATACTTTGGTTTGTCTTAGACAAAAGTCGGCATACAAAACGAAACGATATTTCATACGTAGTTTTATGTGTGTTCTCGGGCAAAACAACTTATCAGGAAACTAGTGTACAAATCCAGTAATATACTTGATTTAGTGATGTGTCTATAACCGAAGTGTGATACGGCTCTTGTTGTGAATGAACAGGTAATAAGTCATCCGCGAAAAGTTTGGGATTATTTGCGATTAGAAACTCCGTGTGAGTGAAAATCCACTTGTAAACTGATCTCTAAGTAACCGGCTTAAACTTAGTGGATTTGCTGTACAGATTTCCATCAACAGTCTCCGTCAAGTTTATAACCACCTCTAGATTACCCCAATTCATGCAGGTTCAGATTTCCAGTCAGATGGATATCAAAGTGATTCTGCTCTGTCAGCCACAAAGTTGGACTAGATTTGGTCGGAAAAGGTTTTCAGTATTCCAGTCTGTTTTTGTCAGTGGTTTTACGAACTCCGTGCAATTCCTTTGTGTGAGTCTCTGGGATCTAACCCTCACTAGTTGTTTGGGCAATCATAAGTTCAATGGATCTTATTGTTTTTTAAATAAACCGTCCCGTATTTTGTTCGTAGATTCAATTCCGAAAACACACAGGCATGTGCAGAAAAAGAATGACAGATTTTATTTATCAGAGCCTCGTGATTCATTACATGCTCGGCGAAGTCTTAGGTCTGTACAACCACGTCAACCAAATCATTATAAAGCAATAAACTAAAGTTACGTAGAGAATAACAAGTGCACCTCTTTGGTCATGCGATCACCATCTGATGTCCCGCTTACTCCACAGAATGCAATTAAGGCAGCACCTTAGACAAAGATGAAAGGGTCAAACAGAGAGGGAGAGCTAGAGGGAGTAGAGGAGAGCTGTCCCTGATCAATGTTAATTGGTTTCGCTATCCTCCATTCACATAACCATGATGATTGGTATCCTCAATGATCTCAGCAAGCTGAAGGTAATCAGTAGGAAGCAATCGAAAGTGACAGAAGAACGTTTTAGGTTCTGAGTTCTTCATTGGGGTGGGGGTGGCGGCTTAGGTTATGGGATTCCTTAGGGTGTGCTTGAATTCACAAGTATGTGCAACTGTTTCTATTCCAGCGATATACCATAACAACCACAAAGAACAAAGTGAACGAAAGTGCTACATTCCAAATTATACATTGATATTGTTTGCTGGTCAATTATCTGAAATAGGTTATGATGTGTCCTTCTGGCTTCGTTTACGGAATACAAATATAAATGGAAGCTGTTGCATCGCGCGGTGCACACCAGCGTTTATAACAGTATTTTAGCATAATTCACTTCTATTTTGAAGTGCATTGTATTGATTCGTTTATTGTTGTCGGCTCGGGGCATTCATTGTGCAGTTCAGCGTTCACCTCTTTGGTGAACGGATGGATTGAGAAGAACCCGATTGCATTCCAATAGTACACACGTTAAGATTGATTTTCGGAGTTGTAAACAATTACATCTATCATTGTGAGCGCGTCACGATACGAGAGCGTGAAGATGACTAGAATTTATGGGATCAGATGAACTGAACTGTTAGACAACGTGATTGGAATTAACAGAAGCGGAGAAAGAAGAAAATGAAACGAGACTAGGGACCGGAATAGGGCACGTCAATCAAACCACATTAACTTCGGTGAGAACGGACTGTGGATCACTAGAATAATGTAGAGCAATTTTTTATACCAAAAACAATTAACCATGCTAACAGATAATAACTTTTTATCAGTTGAAAATCGAACAAAAAAATAGAAGATTCAAGTCTGACAGGCGCAGTTTAAGTGGCACTTTTCAATTAAAACTGGATAGTTTATTGCAAAATACCACACAAGGTTTGCTATGACATTCTTCATTTTAAGATAGTTAGGTGCTCAAGAAACACGTTTTTGTGGCATGACTAGCAAACAGAGCAGGGAGACTCAACAGTGGTGGCTTGAACAGAGGTATTGCGACCTTGAAGCATCTGTTGAGCACGCATTTCCCAATGCTATGTGTCCAGTTCCGTCATTTCAATCGAACAAGATTTGGACCAGGTGCGCAGTGGTAGAAAAGGGGGGGGGGGTACCACACTGTTCATCTATCCAGCTCAGAGCAGCTGATATTCGATTCCGTAGAGATCGTTGGAAGTTTGAATGTGACAAATGTATTCTCAAACGAAACTAACACTCTTCAAATCCTGTCAGATAATTCATGTGCATATGGGCAATAAAGCAATTGATGTTCATATAACACTTTCGAAGCGAACGAGATATCTATAATTATGTTTCAAATTACTAATGCCCACAAGAGTTATTTCACTCATTTACTAATGGATGTGGACACTCAATGTCGTGGTATTCGGGAAATAGGCAAAACGTTGAAATTTTTATGTCGAGCTTGTGAAAAGTTCAGCTGCCTCATTGAGTTTCGAACCAAGGCATTGGATGCCGCCTGCGCTTCTGTACAGCGTACTTTCTACCAGATGAGCTACGGGGCTACGTGGTCTCGTAGCTCAACTACATGATAGCATTCAAGAAGCAAAATCGTTTCAGCGTTCGGGTTCATGAGAGGAGAAATAGGGAGGGATTATTTACTCTCGCATTGTATACATAAAACAAAAAAATCACTAGTGAAGGTCCATAATTGGTTAGTTCACACACTATCACAAGCACAATCAAAAGCACTACTGTTTAATTGCGCATTTTATTGAATACATTATCGTACAAACAACGTTTTGGAGAGGAAAATCGATGAATTCAAAAATTCAGGATGCTCTTTGGCGGTAAGGGAAGCTTGAACACACCACCATATTCGCTTGACAACCGTTATCAGATTGCAAGCAGATCAAACGGGAGTAAAACTTCTGGATACAGATGGGCAAATAATTTTCCGTTAGTTTTGTTTGTCCGGTAAAACAGGACAAAATTTATTTGCCTTGACCACATAATTCACGCCAAACTCATCACACATCCTAGTGATTATGCTCAGATAAACAGTTGGGTCTAAAGTATAACACCATGTCTGTATCACTTATTTCAAACAAAAACAACTGAATGGCTTGTCTCGAGGTCAAAAATGTTGATGGTGTTAAAATTCACTAAGATTCACATGAGCCCTTTGAATATAATTGTAACTACTCTAATATCGCATCCCACAATCACTCGTGACCAAATGAGATCTGGACAACTTTAGCCTCGTAATGTTGATGAGCAGGACAGTGAACCGGATGAAAACACTGTGCCAAATGACTCGCAGCTCATGCTGAGGATGAAGAGGCAAGCGAGTGAGACACATGTTTATTCGACCACCACAACAAATTTGTCTTATGGATCCGAACATTATTATATTTTGTCCTTTGTCTAGACTGCACACATTCCGATTAGCCAGCAGCTCACGACTTCGATCGATCTGACCTCTCTCTTTCCCATTGTCTTGATTTGATTTTGAAGAATGGCGGCTTAAATGGAAGCCGTCAACATAGCGTATCTTTTTACTGATCTGGAGTTTATCAGTACTGCGTTTGTTTGTTAATAAGACTTTCTTTATGTGTCACCGGGTGCATTTGTTATGATCACTGTTTGTTATTTTGCCTATAACTTCCGAGTAGCTTGGGCCATTGAGGTGATCAACCCCCTTCTTCGTCGTGATGATGGTATCCTCTACAAAGTGATGAGTTTGGTGACCACGAGTAAGTTCCGATGATGAGCTCTATTCTGATAATTATCGTACAGCGAAGTACGTGAAGCAAACTTCACTGATTACTATCGAACTCCTAATGCATACAAAGTTAGTGCTAATGTGTTAGGTAGATAGGGACTGGATCGAACGGAAGCCCTTTGATTGGCCGCTTCCCCCTTTCTGGAAATTGTATCTCTGCGTATTCAACAAAAAGGAAGTAAAATGAAAAAAAGAAAAAGCTTTTCATACAAACCTCAAACGTTCTGGACTGATAGGAAATGACAAGACTAACGCCACTACTGCCGGTTCGTTGCCATTCAATGTCTCTAACAAACCAGAAGTAGTCTTTTGGACCCCAAACTGGAAGGGGTGAGACAATCAATTTACCTAATCGCTTTGTGCATTTCTTCATGCCTCATCTCCACGTCATCTGTTGACCTTCACGAGTTTCCCTCATTCCGAAGTGCGGCATACGACAATATGTGTCCTAGCTTGCGAAGCTCACTAATCTGAGTTCGATGAGCTAGCAAGTATATCCCTGGTAAAATGCTAAGCACACGACCGCATACCTATAGATGAATAGTCCGTTTACTCCATCCCACGTCGGTTGAACCATGTAGACACCGATGATCGAAAGCTTATAGTCGATGGACATTTTCTACTCGCAAATTCAAGGTTCCACAACCATGAGGAAGAACTGAACGAACGGTAGCACAACATTTACCACCATTCAACTTCAATAAAACTTCACGCCATAGGTGTTTCAGTCATGCTTGCGATGCCATCGCGCCAGCGCGTCCAAATAAGTTGATAACAGAGCATACGAGGTTGTCTCTTCAATCTTGAAAATATTTGGAAGAAGCCTGTCCGGTTCTGATAACCTTCATCGCTTCATAGGTTGAATGCACGATTGAACTTCTGCTACTGCTAGAGGATCGCACGATACTGCCCCCGGAGCTCCAGTTGTCGATAGCTTTTGCCTTTTTGTCGCAGACTGTTTCACTTACGGAGGTTCGCTACCATCCCATTTTGTGCAGAGATCTGAGTGTTCCTTGACTATACCCATTTCACTAAGCATTTTTGCTAACCAGATTCCACGGTCATTCTCCTCGTGAACTGACACTGCTGACACCACATAACTGTGCTTTTATCCTGACCAGTCGGGATTTGGCGTTTCTTCTCTATCAGGGTTACTGAATCATCAGATATTCAATGATTCCGACGGGTTCGAGGCACATAACTATAAGTGACATGCGCTGAATAGTGAATTACCCGGCTTATCTGGATCCACTGCACATCTACACTATTGTTATAATTCCAGAAGACGGTGCTGGTCGAGGACAGTCATTCATTGAGAATTACAGCCGAGAGGTCAGTAATTCTGCATGCATAACACAAAAGCTTAATCAGAAACGTGCCGTCACAATTCTTTCCGATACACAGGTTAGTGTATAAAGCAGTTGGTAGTTATTCTTCCAAACATATCACTTGGCCCCTGATGGTCTTGTTATATTTTTGATCATCGAAAGTTACCCACTAATCACAAGTCAGTAGTATCTGGCAGAACTAACATGGTAAAGTGTGGTTATTTGACACGCTAGCGTGCACGAACTGCTGGGACAGACGTGAGGAGAAACAAACTGAGTTTTCTGGTTTTGTCGCCGGCCAGTGAATCGGAGAGCGAACTGGATCAAATTCGTGGTCGGATGCAACGCATGTGTTCCAGTAGGGGATGCGATTTCGCACTGAACCACACCAGCGGCAGCTTACTGCTATTCGGGTGATATGAGTAAGCGTACCTGTTGAATTAGAGCGCTACGTTGCCGTCGGTCGGTAATGGACAGTAATATGTAGTGGTCTGCGCAGAACTGTAGGTGTCGATTACCGTTAACTGTTCATTAGTAGGGCGGAACGCAAATACTGCCTAGGCAAGCTTCCAATGCGCCCAGTTTTCGAACCTGCGCGTTTAAATCGCCTGGGAGTACAATTATATCGGAGCTTCCACTCACTCCAATGAGTTCAGTGAGTTGACCGAAGAATTGGTCACCTTGTGTGTCATAATTGCAGTTCATCGGGGCATAGGCTGATATGATTAACATACACCTTTTGATGTTGTTTTCCTTTAGGATACTGATAGACGCTTGTAGGCACATGGCACAAAAGCCACTGTTGACAGGGATTTAATCAATAAGATAGGCTTCGGCCCTATTATCGAGTACAGTACCTGCCTCCGGTTTGTATTATCGAATACAATGCCTACCCCACCCTGGACTGATGAACGGGCTTCGTCCTCATCGGATGTGCAAAGGAAGTAACTCGAGGACAAATCCGGTGCACACAAGTGGCCTACAGAAGCAGGGTTCCGAAATGGAATCTTCGATACCCAGCAAATATTGATCCCTAAAGTCTCTGTTGTACACTGCAGACAAGCTTGTTGACTCACTCGTACCAGAGTCCTCACCTAGAAGGCCCCCAAATTCAGTGTTTGACGAGGCTTCAGAGTCTGCAACCGATTTCGTGCGCACTTATCTAATGCCCCTCAAGCTACATGAAGACGAAACACGCGAGAGCAACCTTTTATGATCGTATTCCCACAAATTCGTGTTCACTACATTCAGAATGAGGACAGATAGGAGTATTTCAATTATTCTTCAGATTTTCGATATTGAAAATGAAGGAGATCGATTCAAATTTTAGTGAAACAGCAGTGATGAAATACGGGTAGGCCATGTCTAAGCGCTGACATATATGGCCCGATTAGATTAGAGCTCATATCATTCGGTTTCAGTTTTCAGTTTGAACAACCATTAACAGTGCACTTTCGTGCGCCGGTTTTGGTTGTTGTCTTTTGGCTGCCCATTGGGATGAAGAATAGGAGAAGAAAGGAAAGTTGAAAGTGGATTCGAAAGGAAAATGGAGAAGTTCAGTAAACTAAGGTTGGGAAGAAATTGAGGAGATGCACGAACGCCACTGTTTACGACACCCAGCCATATCGCTCAGTGTCTCTAACCATCTGTTACGATCATCCCGAGGTCCCCAGCCAGGGAGCCTAACAGGACCTATGTGACCCAGTTTCCTGGCTAGGGTTTTCATACCCTCNTTTCCACTCTGTATCTTCCTCGGCAAACATAGCTCGCCGTGGTAACCTACCTGGCGATATGCGTAACACATCTGACAACCAACGTAATCTATGGAGGTCGACCACTTGCTCCAGTGGGCGACCGTGGTGACCCAAAAA
>UZAN01047474.1:0-19395 GCA_900618425.1 Echinostoma caproni
ATCATAAGCCTGAACGACTGAATACGTAGGCGCGCCATAGCTTCAGACCAATCGCGGTGCCTAAACTATCTAAACTAATCCCATCAAATGGCATCGCGGTTATTTCAAACAAAATGAACTCCTGTGATTTAGGGAACCTCAATATTCATACCAACGCTTGAGAGGTTGAAGATTACCTCAAACGGTTCGAGATTTGTTATATTACGCGGAAAATTCTCTACGGGGAATGCAAAACTGCTAATTTCTTAAGGATCATCGGAAAAGAAGCGTACTTCATCTAGAAGAATTTCGCGTTTTCGAACATTCCTATATCTCTACCCTACGGATTATTGAAAAGTTTATCACTGAAGTATCTACAGCCAGCCAATTTCTAGGCTGATGAACAAACCAGGTATCATTCGATCACGCGCGGTGCAAGCCATTCCATACGTGAACTTATTCTCCAGCTGCAAACTCATGCGCTGCGGTCTGCTTTCGATGATCAACTGCAAATCCAGCTACGTGATCAATTAGTTGCTGGTATTAATTTTCCTGAACTCCATCAAAGCTCTTATTCCTGTGTGATTTCACGGTTCAGTCGAACAGTGAAAAAATGAACAATTCCGAAACGTTCCTGCTGCCGTGTTTAATGAATACGATGTGAGTAATTCCAAATAGTTACCATCCCGACAAAAGAGACTTTTTGGGAAAGACTCAAAAGCCCCAAGCAGCACCAGTTCTTTAACTCGCGATGACCAACGGAGTCAACGTTGGAATGATTGCCAGTCTCGTGTTGAAAGAATTTCGCGGTTGACCTGTAGATTTCGTAATGTCAAGTGTCAAAAGTGTGGTGAGCGTGGTCATATTAGTTTGTCTGTGAAAGTGCAAAGACATACAGAACGCACGCCTGTTTGTTCCTTCAAAGACTTATTTTCTGACTTCTAATCACTAACTGCAGCTAGTAAAAATTCACATCCTTCCCGTCACATTGATTGTGATTTCATTATGAACAACTCCATCCGCCGTTGATTTATCATGGACACTGGTAATGTGGGATCGTTGATTTCTAAAAGGATGGTTTGTCGGTTAAACCTCCTGATTGTCATTTTCACTCATTTCTGACTCATCAATCTCGTTTTCGTCACCGAATACTCGAATGTTCCCGAGCAAAGAGTGTTGTAAAAATGACTCCTGTGAGTCTAGAAGTAGTTCTCTTGTGTTTATGAACCGTCGAATTATTGAGCTTGGACTTCTTAAGCCCGTGAGGAGTTTGTTAGACGAAATGGTCAACAAGGAAGTTCTGATGCCAGTACCTTCTTCGGCTTGGGACACCCCAATGCTTAGTCCGCTAGGCTCCTCGAATATGTAGAAATTACTGTGAACAAATTGTTGAAACAGTGTAGTTACTTCACTATCAAACCAGAATATATTCTTCATCAACTGCGTGGACCCAATTTTTTTTCTAGTCTGGACTTAAAAGATGCCTGCCCTAGAATTTCTCTTGATCAAAGGTCACTTGAACTTACTACTAATAATACACCTTTTGGTCTATTTCGCTACAGTTTTCTACCGTCTGGACTGTGTTTTCCCTGCGAATTTTTAGACTACCATTAATTCTATCATTTTCGGTTTAGTAGGAGATGTGCTTATCAAGACAATATTATTATTCATGATCTGAGCAGACATTTTACACGATTAACGCTTGTGCGCGTTACCTGAAAGATTTCGTTCCCATAATGTTGCTATTGCCTCTGATAAGCGTACATTTGAAACGACTGAACTTTCTTGTCTAGGTCATTTGGTTCATGAACCTGGATTCCTACAATATTTCGTGCCTTTCCGAGTGACTACCTTCCACTATCATCACGAATGCACCGTCTGTTGGAATTGAAGCTGTGTTGGAGCAGAAAGGTCACCCGTTGCTGTGCATTTCATGCAGACTCACAAGCTCAACGTGAGGCTCTTGTTGTATAATGGGCTGTCAGGCGTATGCACAAGTATCTTTTCGGTACTCATTTTTTTAATTTGACTGATCACGAGGCTTTGCAGTTCCTTTTCAACCCCAAACGCCCCCGATAAACTCGTCTGCAGCCATTGTACAACGATAGAGTGTTCAGTTGTCTACCTATTCCTATCATATTCATCATCAGATGGCACAGTCTAATCCATATGCAGACTATCTGTCAGACTATGCCATTTTATTGCAAACTTCTATGATTGATTGTTTACGCACTCAGCCGCCTCCGGTCAGTCAATCTGATTTGGTGTGTAAGATGAAAGAGTATTATCAGGCAGACATCTCCTGTAAGCTGAACAACAACTTGCTTCACCTATTTCCGAGTTGTTCAGTTTGTCTATGTCATCTGGAAGTATCCCTGATTGCTGGAGAACTGCCCGGATAACACCATTGCCCCCTAAAGGATCTTTAAAATAACGGTCGCTTGCACATAATTATTATTGAATTTTTTTGAAAAAGTGCAGGATGACCCTTTTTCAGTTGCTCATGTCTCATTCAATTTGCTTAAAAAACTTTGCTTTCCACTCTAAATGTTTTTGCTGACGTTGTTCTTTCCGTCTCATCCTTATTGGTTTAATTTTTCTCGATTATGCCAATGCTGAAAATTCACCCTACTGAGTGCATAAAGCTTTACTTGACTTGACTTGGATCCTTTGACTGCGGCCATCACTACGAGACTGCACCTTTACGTGGTGTGATGGCCTGCCTGCCTCCATGACCCTGCGAGCTGTACATGCTGGCTCCTCCTAGCCGCATATCCAATCATGCATGAAAGATCAACGATAAAATACAGACGAAGATCGTTCTCACAAAGCCAGCTGCTTGGGCACCCCCAGGCTTCCTTTGACTATCCACTCCAGCCTCTGGAGGGGTCACTCCAGCAAATAACACCTTGAGGGGCAGTCAAAATAAAACCCCATTAAATGGACGTAGGAGCGGGGTACCTTGGGCTTCCTCCTGATGGTGGGATAAGTTGTTGCACTTCACTTCCGAAAAGCGGACCATCAGCCAACGCACCAGTGGACAAAAAACTGCAACGAAATTCAATGGCCTGGCGTAAAAGGTCTCCAGAAGCTCCCACACGAGTGCTTCATTCATTCCCCTGCGTTGGATCTACGCCCCACTACCTTGTGCGTCAAACTTTTGAGTCGAAGGCTCCGATTAGGGTTCCCAAAGAAAAACCCTTTTGTGGGTATGGGCAACCGCGAAGTATGCCATACCCCAAAGTCTTAAGTACCCATTTGGAAAACTATCCACAACTTTCCACTTCCTGTTTTCACTCCAAAACCTTAGAAGATCCATCCTGTTTGCGCCACCCATGGGATATCACTCCGCGTTCCATTAATGAAGTCAACCACTTAGAGGGTATCAGCTTTATGAAACTGAAATCTCATTTTCCCTTAGCTGTTTTTAGTGTCCACACTTTGCCAGATCGGTCAACAAACTGCCTTAGTTGGAACCCTTGAAACTATACTGTGTCTCCGAGACACGCATACAAGATCCTACTTCAAGCATCTCCCTGTGTTCTCCAGATCCAACTTCATCCTCACGCTGTTTATCCGTGTATCAGGCGATTCGGCATCCGAAGCTCGCGGTGTCGCTGGTGTTGGGATTGCGCTGAGTGTCAGGGCCGAGCGTTCACTTATCGACTGGACCCCGGTTAACAGCCGACTTTGCGCTGTTCCTCTGGATGGTTCAGTACGGATCAACAGTTACAGAACAAAGCGTCGAGGCTTATTCATCGTATCCGTGTATGCACCGACTGGCTGCAGTTCGCCAGAATTGAAGAATGAATTCTACAAGGACCTCTCCCAACTGCTCCAAAGTGCTCGGTCAATGGAAATCGTGGTAGTCTCTGGAGACTTCCGTGCTCAAGTGGGATCTCTGGACGGATCAGAAAGACTACATGGTGGTTCACATGCAATCGCAGCTAACCGGACTGAAAATGGAGAACGCCTACTACAACGTTGCGCCGACCACAAACTGTTTCTGTCAATTATCCGAATGGACAACCAAAAGACAGCAACCAAAACCCGCGCACGAAAGTAAAAGGTTAATGGTTGTAATAAGTGAACTGAACTAAACATGACCGCGGCATTCTCACTCAAAGTCTTACGGATTGAGATCTGCTACTTGATTCGTTGAATTCGCTGACCAACTACTTCTCACATAGGACGCAATTCACCTTTTAACGGCAAATCTTCCTCCCAGCTAGAAGTTAATTCTGGGATTTTTCAGGGTGCTGTTTTTTCTTCATTTCCTTTTTCACTGGACCTTAACAACCTTCCCATCCATCCCAACTTTATCGCGTGCAAGTATGGTAATGACGTAGTGGTTGTCCATCGACTGATCCTGACTGCCTCCGTCAACTTCAAGATTGTCTAAATCAAAATTTTAGTTGTTCCACGCCCCAATCTTTGATGCTCAATAACGATAAATGTTTAGATGTTTCTTTTAGCCTTCAAACAGGCTCTTGAGTTACTAGCCTGAACTTGCTGTTAATGGCAATATCCTCCTCAAAGCTGACTCTGTCTAATATCCTGAAGTTACTTTGTCTCATAATCTTTCTTGGGCCAAACTTGTTGAAGACATTTAAATTAGGCGGTGTAGGTTATCTTTAAATAAAGAAAATGTCTTTCTACTTCCTTTTTAATTTATTGAGTATGCAAATTTACAGTCAAGTTTCAGGAATGGGGCTGCGGCCATGCAAAGGCTGCCGGGGGAAATCCAGAGATAGGGAAGACGGGCGGCGGTGGAGCGATTCAAACCCGGGACTTCCAGGTCACAGTTTGGTGACCTAACCACTTGACCACCACCGCTCCTACGTGTTTAGACTTAAAAAGCCTGACGTTCCCCACAAATATAATTCTTAAATTTGTGACCGCCTTTCACACTGGTTTTACTGTTTACCCGTGTTTTCCCTGGTCTAAAGGAGAAAGTTTTTATTCTCTTTTCCAGATCTCTTAAACTTCTTCCCCGATGCAGTGGCATTTCCAAGACCGTTTTGGTTAAGTTTATTGTGAGTAAGCATTCTGGCTCATGCGATAGATTTATCAGCCATATGGTGTCAAATGAAGAATTTTGCCAGCATGCCCATCTCAATAAACAATGTCTCATCCTATTACGCGTTCCAAATTTAGGATTCTTTGTGCACTTACCACCAAATACAAAAAGAGCATCATCCCTTATTTGATTACTGACTTGGAATACCGTCTGTCACATTAGGATTTTACAACATCCATTTGTTTTTCAATGTATAATGTATAATGTATATATATAATGCATATATATGTATAATGTATAATGTATAATTTTCTTTTTCCAATGCTCAGCGTTTTCCCCATTGCAACTTATCTAACGTGCTGAAAATTCATCCTATTGGATGCATCAAGCTTAACTTGACTTGACGTAGCTTGAAATTTTTGTGACGTGCGATGGTGCCTTCCTTGTGTTACAATGATCGTATTATTGTACCTTCGATATTACGTTCTACTGTTCTGAATGAACTACATTCCGGTCATCTTGGTATTGAAAAAATGAAGTCTCTTGCTCGTCATACATGTTGGCGGTCTGAATTGAATCCTAACTTGAACTGTGTTGCCAAATCCTATGCTGACCGTGTTCACAAGGCTCATAGACACCCCTTGAAATGGACTCCATGAGCAGCAGCTTTTGAGTCATGGTATCGAATTTATTTGAATTACTGTGGTCCGTTCTTCAACAAGTTTTACGCATTGGTAATTGTCGATTCCTGTTCCCTTTGACCAGAAGTCTAATTTACTACATCACCCAGTGCAGATTTTACCATTCGAGCACTCAGGAAAACGTTCAGTAGAGAAAATGTTATCGTGGCTGATAATGGAACTCCTTTCACCAGTAAGAAAGTTACCGACTGGTTGAACTCCGTAGATTCTCATCGTTTTCTGACTCCATTCCTACATCCAAAATCCAACGGCGTACCTGAAAAGTTAGTACGCACACTGTAGAGTGCTACTGCTTCTGTAAATCCCAGTACGTTTGATGAACTGGACAGAGACATCGATAACTTCTTGATGCAATATCGCAACGCAGTTCATTCAACTACGGGACATAGTCCAGCAAAGCTGTTCAAGAGTGGAGCACTTCGCATGAATCTTCTACACTTGAAGCCTGTGGAAGTCGTGTTAACAATTTACGACCCTTCAAAGGCACTGTATTAGACAAGATCGGACAAAGATTATATCGACTATCGGATTTAGACGATGGTTCTGTGCATCTTAGACATGTAGACCAAATAATTCGTGATTTTTCCAGCACTGATTTTAAGTTTGAATGTACTAATCCCGTTATTTATGAGTCTATTTCAGATGAATTCGTAACATTGTGAATAGTATTCGAAATGAAGTGCTGGAATTTGCACAATCCCAATCCCCGAAATAGAATAACTTTGAATGGAATAGCACAAGAATTTTATTCGAATCATATACTCTGCATATTCAAGGCATTTAAAGTGTACAATGAATTTGTCGAGGTCAGTATCATACATCACAGAATTGGATTTCAGTACATGTGCTAAAATTATTACCGAAGTACCGAGAATATCCGAACTGTTGCGCAGCAAGGACCGCCGTAATTACAGAAAACTGGAGCTTCATTTAAGCCACGGCCGATGTAGTGATTGTACATAGAATATGAATTCGTTTATTTTATTGAACACATTCCCGTTTTCAGCTTATTATAATACTATCTCGTTACTGAGTGCTGCATTCTGATTTTATTCCAATTTCCAGTTTTCGACTAGATTATCACTGCTCGGAAATCGACACGTACACGGGTTACTAGTACGAATCACAACACCACTGTGACAAGATTTTGACAAGATTTATGAAATGGAAACAACTCTCAAACAGTTGAATATGGATTCAACACAAAAATGCTCTATTTCTCTTGGCGTGTATATCCTCAAACTTCATGTTGAATGCATCAGAGACAAACTTGGTAGGGGAAATACAACGAGCAATTATAAAGATGAAATTGAAAAGATGACAACCCTATTGATCTAACAAAAATTACAAAATAAAGAAGCTCACTGAGTACCCAAACTCATTAAAAGTGAAAATATCAATGGACGTTTATGTACTAAAACGACGAATAGAACTTCAGGTCAGATCGAGTTTATCGATGGACCGGATTACACGGATTGAACGCTCAATTTCTCGCTTTTTATTCGTTTTTGCTCGTTTTGTAGTGAGGTTGAGAGCTGATGTACAACTTACTAAAGCTTGATTACAAATAACAAAAATACAGTTAGCAACAGTGAAAACGAGGAATGTGGGCTGTATTTCAAAAATAGTCCTTTATTGCTTGAGTGTTGAGGTGGGGGGGGGATATTGTAGTGCATTCAAGTCGAATGTTTTATACCGTGCAACAAAATACTGTACTTCCTTCCCACCGCTTGGGAGTTTTCCGATCCCATAGCCGTTTGGAGGGAGTCTGAACTGTGGTGGAACGAAGCCCATAGATAAGCGATTTTCGCAAACAAGCCCAAAACTCACAATCTCCATCGCAAATGTAAATTATGCCTCCGTAGTCTTTGCTCAGGGAAGCTAGTTTAAAACCGAAGGTATCGGTCACTCCGTCTCAAAACTTTCACACTGTTGCCCGGCAAACTCGGTATGAGATTCCCGCTGATATTTCTGCCAACAGCATTCCACACTGTAGGAAACAACTACAAATGTATTGCACGAGGGTTTACATATGGGCTGCATGCGAATCAACCGTTGTTTTGATTCTACAAAACATTTCACTGCACAATGTTAAATATGAATTACGAACCGTGACATGATCAAGTCCTTATACTCAGTCGATTCTGTTTCTGACAGAAGGTTCCTATTCATTGTAGGAATATATGTATCCGAATGTTGAATCGCAAGTAGTTCACCGCGTTCAGTTGGGACTTTATTCGAGAAGGAAGCCCCAAACCACCGCTGATTTTCGATTGCCTATCCATATACTTTTTGATTTGAGCTGACTATCCTTCGGGCTTCACCTTGAAGCACATTTCTCAGCTCTTCCAGTCAACCATACACTCGGAAACACCTGACTCGAGTTTCGCTCTTATTAGAGCTCATTAGTGGGGAAGATCCATCATCCTGTCCGGGCTTTGAACTCCGGACCCGTTGCATAGAAGACGTATGTGTTATCACTGTGCCAACCAGCTCATACCATGGCTGAGCCAAATTGCTAATTCCTGTTTGTTCAGGTGTCGTCTTCAATGGTAGTCAATTCATTTGGCCCGATACCAACGAAGGGAGACACAAATGACATTCTGTTAACTCCCATCGATAGCCTCCCAAAATGTCAGCACTTCCATACAGGTTACGGGCTGATTTGCCAACGAACCTACAAGGCCGGATTGATAGCTCGCATTTAACTCACAGTTACTTGTGAGTACTAGTGTGAGATAATTGATATTTATTGATTCCAAATCAGTAATAATCAATTACCTGAAGGCGATTTGGAATCGACTGTCTCATCAAATTCAAACCAGCGGAAGTGAGAGCAATTGGCCTGAAACGTTTCACAGGCGGTATCCGTTTGGTTCCTAGGCAAATGAGCGTAAGTAATCACCAGGAGCGGGCATTCTGGAATGGTTCAAAGTTCCAGTGAGAGATTAGCTGAGTGCAAAAACACGATACAATTGTTCTGCATCGTGTTTAGGAGTCATATAACTTAGGTTGTCTAAATCAGTTACGACTGACACTTTAAGGTAACGCTAAAGTTTATGGGTTCAAACGAAAATGGGAAGTTTGGATAACTCAAGTATCTGTAATTGGACTGGGGTCTGAAGAGGAATGAATAAATACAACATTCAGTCTTTCAACATCTAAGGAAGAAGGAATAAGCATTTTCTTCGATCTGCAAAGTCACCCACCCCAAAAAAAACTGGCTTGTACAGCAGGAGTCCAAGTATCTCATTCCATTCTTGATTGGAAACGAAATCGGTTATATTCCGGCGATCCAGCCAAATTTCAAAGCCTATTCGTTTTCATTTCGGGGTGATGAATTAGATACGACCAATGGTGTCTCCAGTTCCATCATTGTGCGTTATGAAGTTGGTGGCTGTTCATGCCTATCACATGATGATTCCAAGTGAAACACCACGTAGAAATGCATAGCTCTAACTAAGCAGGCTCAGTCAACCCCTTCTGCTGAGCTTTCGTGATCGAACTGTCTAATTTCGCCAATGCCTTGGCAACTATGACCTGTAGTGGCATAACTGTAAGTCGTTTTACCCGTGTGAAATAAGTAAAATAAATGTTTTTTTCATTTTAGAAATCAAAATTTCTAACAAAATGGAAGAGAACAATTCGTTTCAGGAAATAAATTTATTTCCGAGGTCCGGAGATTGAAGTTCTATGGCAGACAGCTGAGGGCTGCACAACGAGTACCGGAGACGAATTTGCCATGAGCGTATTAGCTTTAATAAACGTACTGAGTTAACGAGTAATGACTGCCTTGGATGCCTTGCATCTCAACTGTGGCGAACGTTAGGCAGAAAAAGCGGTATTGACGAAACTGTACAACAGTGCATTCCATTTATATTGTTCCAAAAATGCAGCTACTAGTTTGTTTTCATTGCAATGAACGTGGCGCTTATTTTGAAGAAATACGAAATGCACTAGTTTAGGAAACATCTCGCAAAAATTATAATCAATACCATAGACATAAGAAGTCTGAACAACGTTTAATTTTAGCTACATGATTATTTCACCGTTTTTATGATAGTCATTCGGACTTTCAGCTAAATTAGACACAAACAAATTGGAACAGTTCCAATCGATGCACGTTAAGTGCATTTGTAGAGCAGATGTGATATGCACAATCAGCTACTGATGATTTGATGCATTTCTAAGCGGTTAGCAGAGTCAAAAAGCTTAAGGGGTATCATTGTAGACGCCTCGATGACGGATCATACCACAAGCAGCAGAAGTGAGACCTTGTATTCAACAGGCGGAGAACTCCTATGAAATCATAGAATCCGTTATTTGGTTGTGGAGAAATGCCTTCTCACACCTAAAACACTGTTTCAGCGAATCGGTTTGTACGAATCAGACATCGCCTCATAATGCTGGAAGACTTCTTTTCATCATCACATCACCGATTCTGTGACACACTGACAACCATCNCATACCATGAATGACGGAAAAACAGGAGTAATTGCGCAATTTTCTGAAGTTTCAGTGTAATACGATACTGCAGTGGTTGTAGTAATGGTAGTAGTAGAAGGTAATGAACACAAAAAACGAATCACGGTATACGAGTCACTGATTATCAGACACGGACGTCACGTAAGCACTGGACCACACTGGCATGCAATACCCCACGTAACCGAGAAGCGAGAAAAAGGCCTCAGGAGTAGTAGCTCGTTTATTGAAAGAAATAAGGGTGCATTAAATAATATGTATAAAACAAGCTCATTGGTGATCCAGGCCTCTGCCAATCGACTTCTAGTATTTCTGGCGTTATTCAGCTTCTGTCTGGGCCACACGGTTTCTGATTGGCTGGTACGATGTATGTAGTCCAAAAGCTGTGGCACGCACGAACCTTGCTGACGTCACTCGTGAAGCTTGATTGATCGCAGTTGTCCTAAAACTGTAACGTGTCGCTCCAGGGTATAGACCATCTCGCACGCTGGGATCACCACAGCTACACATGATTTACTTCTCATACACATCCGGAACGGCTTTACGTGGTGGTTGTGTCCACTAACATTAATAGTGATGATTTGATTTCAAGCATCTTTACTGACTGAGGCCAATAAGTTGTATGGGCTTATATTCTCCTGTGTTCTGTGGTTTCATGTTGCTACTTATGCCGGTTCCCAATTAGCCGCCAGCAAAGATTTGTCAAAAACCTTCTAAACACCTGTTTACAGTTGCCTAAAGCTCCTTCAATCGAATTGAAAAATTGATTGTCAGGTTGAAGGTATTTGATTTTCTCGTTCACATATAATTTTCCTTTCGTTGCTTCCCAATGGAGCGATGCATCAGCAAAAACGAAATACAGCTTGAGTTTCAAGTTTAATTTGCGGGTGCGTCTCTTGTTAACATTTGGTATCCAATCAATTGGTGCAAGATTGGTTTCGAATAGGTTTTGAATTTTAGTATTTGAGCTGCTGAAATTAAGAAATATTCTATCAACAAGGAAACTTCGAAAGGACCTCGGGCACTGATAGTTACCCTCTAAAAGAGAAAAATCATTTATATCATCGCCTAACTCTCGTGCTCCATTTGTGCGGGCTGGTTAACGCTAAAAAGTCGAATATTAATTCTGACCATTTCTCTATACAAACTTTTGTCGGGTGAACTCCTAAGTTACAATATTTAAGATTTTTCCTAAATTGTTCTTTTTTATAGTTTCCCCGGATTTGGTTGCTATCGCTTAAACAATATTGGATCTGCAGCCATCAACGTTGTTCATCCCTCCCCGGCTCGCCTTAACAACAGACAACTCGAAACATTTCGTGCTACTGTGTGCGTCTTTAATTGGATCTCAGGGTGCCTCATCCCCCCGGGCTTACATGATTCATCTTGCCCGTCCTTGTTAGGCTTACACGAAACCACCTCATGGTGCAATGACATCTTGAACGGTAGAAAGTTCTTTGATAGAGAGCAGAACCTAAAACATTTACTTAACTTCATCAAAACCTTGTCGTAGAGGAAGCAAGCTAGTAAAAAGCCACCGTCTTTTCGTTCTATACCCAGCGACAAAAGTACAGCAACACCCCCTCCTGAGTGTTTTGGTTTATCTCCGCTCTCATATGTACAGTTATTACAATTTTAGTTATTCTCAGTAGTGATCGAATGAAAAGCTGATATACGAAGTTCATTTCACTTCTGTTTTATTTTATTGAAAATGTATCGAAAATACACTTCTTACCACAGCGAAAGTACTGCCCCCTCCCCGGTGGACTTCACATACCTAATCCGGTTAAAAAAGGTATGTGCTAGTCGTCCTACGCTTGTACCTCACCATGGCAACTGGACTCGATTTGAGTCAGTGGTCGGCAGACTGATGTTTACACCACAAGACATGCATGAGTGGCATTCTTGATCAGAATTTGAGATAATCTCGAGGGTAATCATATGGATGAATGGGTAGAAGATAAATGGGAAAGTTGAAAGCAATGTCTAAGGGAAAATTGGAACTTTCGACAGACTAAGAAATTGAGATGCTCGAGCCACACTGTGTACGAGACTGGGCTATATCATTCTGTCTCCAACTATCAATTACAATAATCTCGAGGACTTCATTTAGGCAGTCTAGCGAGACCCACGTGACCGATTCTCACGGTTTGGATTTTATTACCCTCATACCAGGTCTTAGTTTGAACACCCTAGAATTTTATTCACCCACTGCCTGCGTCGGTAAAATGGCGCGTCCCCGTGAGATGCACAATGCATGCCAAAAACAACGTAAACGATGAAGGCCTTCCATTGTGGTGATTGTGTATAAACTGAACATTCTTGTTTCTTTACATGATCGATTGCTTTGTACAATTTCGGCGCGTAATACAATCTGACTTCAAATGTTCTGGAGTTCTATTCCATACTGCGTACTAGTTCGGTTGAGGCTTAATTACGCGGATTATTACGATTCAATTCCTGATATTAAGTATAGATTACCGCATCCACTCGCTCCTGTGAGCCTCCGTGGTTACCTAATACTCTGTGCCAAACGTCGAACGTCAATTCTGCATCTGCGTCATATGTGCATTCTGTGATCGCATCGGCGAGGTTGTCACTGGTTAGACTTGCATTTCTTGATTGAAGCGATGAAGATTGTTCCATCTTTTTGGCCAACGCTTCGATGAGCTTGTTTCGTGTATGAAGCATTCGCATGAACATTTCCATTTGGTCTGACATGATTTTGTTTTGACTTAAACGAGTGGGTTTGTTCCCGTCGTCAATTGCTAGTGTTATGTTTTGATGTCAAGATGATGTGATCGATACGTACGCCTCTTGTCTAGGCCCCAACAACTGGAGAAAGAACACTGCTGAGAAAAACGACAGTCAGAGTGTATTCTTGATCATGAAACAACAAGCAAATATATGTGGTCAGTTGGGCATACGCGAGCAGACGTGGTGACGCGCCAATCAGACCGTGACCTTGACATTCAAGTTAGTTGATCGACCGGACGACAGCTAATTGATTCGCCTTGGTCATCCAATCAGGAGTCGATTCGGCATGGGCGTCACGAGCGCACTTGTGGTGTGACGCGCGTCGCTGCGTGGCAGGCCGGATTTTGTGCGCTCCGTCCTAATAGTTACGTTCCCAGATAGCCCAGAGCGAGCGGAAGAACAAAGACCGTCTGACCGTCAGACCCGTGTATGTTCCAATGAATGCGTCACGCACTAAACCACATGACCATAACACCATAAAAGGTCAAGGTCGATGACACTGTCTGTTCACCTGCCGACCAATGTCACCCCTAACAATATTCCTTACGCGGAGTTTCCTTTCTTTAAAGCCTGATGTCTTTTTTCCATAATCAAGTGGAATCACGCTCGCTCTAGGCAGAATTCAGATAAAGTGCCTCTCAAGGGAATCCCATCCTTGTGCAAATAAATAATCCTAAGTTTGTTAACAATTCCAGGAAGTAGTTCTGATTGATCATCACGTCACGATTTATAGATACTTGTAAGTTTAACCGAAGTGATGTGCACTATCGCAAGAACAGTCTTTTTTCTATCTAACTTCATTATTACACAGCTTTCAAAAAGTTCATTTTTGATTCACTGAAACCCAAATACATTTTGAATTGGAAGTGACGGCTAATTCGACATAGCACTGGACATGACAATTTTCTCACCGAATATGTGCGACAAAGCGGCACAGTTAAAGAGACACTGCGGTTGTGAATGCTACCTGCTTCCATTTGTTTCTGGCACATTGTAGGGGTTCGCCGATCCCATTTAGATGACCATTTGTGATTGGTTGTTTGGTGCAAGCCTACCGACAGGTGTTTGATGTGCCCATTTCTTGTACCACTTGACAGCTTCGTGAACAACTTGACAGTTTGTTATACCTGAAACAGATTCGTCCTCAGCCATGCGCGAGTGTGGTGTTTCCCTACTTCACAAAACCACAGATCGGATTCTCAAGTTCTATCTCCATATGGATTTACATGTTTCATCAAGAGCAGAACAGTCCATGATATCCAGAAGTGCACCAAAGCACACATATATTTATGTTTGGATAGCTGTACACTGGTGGCTGGAAAGTCAATCGGAACAGACTGTTTAATATGCATTCAACAACAGCGTGTATGTTTGTTTCCCGGTGTATACGGATGGAGAATGAGATCAGTGAAATGAAATGGATTAAATCGGTAGCGCAAGACCAATTATCAGCAACGGAATCAATAGAAATGCAGACTGAAGAAAGGCAAAATTAGTGGTCGATTTGGAATAACCAACATACGTGAAACGACAAAAACAAATCACGAGTCTTACATTTGTTTTAGTCTCGAAAGACCAATTCATTGTAGTTAATTTATGGCGGTTGAAAACGCAGATAAGTGTTAATATATAACCGGGACTAAGAACAGAGGGAGGGATATGGTTAGGGATTTGATGGTAAGATTGGAACAAACAACGTTAGACTTTCGCGTTTAATGCTGAATTTGGCTTCCGCGTTCGGTATATCCACCTTGCATGGCAAGGTGATTTCCAGTGGCTTGTAAGCGATCGGACTGTCCATGACCATGAGAAGAAGTTTCTCCTAATGGGGAAAAAGTTATAAGGGATAAATATCATTCGCAAGCTTAAATCGAACTTAGTGGAGAGCGGAGCAGGGTTTGAAGGTATGTCTTTGGGTTCAATAGCACAGTGACAAGTTAAAATGAGGCCCGGTTTTCATGATGGCACGATAATAATGTTACCACTCGGAAGTATGGCAATTTTTATCGATTCAAAATTACGGCCACAATGAAACGGTAGCAAATCGATCGTTATCAGTGGTATTAGTACTCGCTATTGAATAAAAGTGACTTAAAATGGGTATCTGTCACATGAGTGAGAACCGCGCTTTCTGTAACAACTTTTTCTCCCTAGTATGACTGGCGTGGATCGTGCTCTCAGAGACCTCTTTAGCCAGCACATAGATGTGGAAGCTAGTATTGTGTCTGCCGCGAGTTATTACGCTGTACGGAAGGTACTGAACGATATAAGACAACGCAAAATGTTAACTGGAGTTGAACATTGCTTGAATCACACTATAATCTAATTCCGCTTTCCTTTACAATTAGGACGTCATGGGCACAATCGTTCCAGAGGAAAACAGGAGTCATGCTTTCGCCGAAGTCCTATCTGCCAACAATGTAAAGAGAATAATCAGCCAGAAATAACAGCCCAGTTTGAGAGTAATCTCTCAGACACAGAATGCAATGCATAATTCAACAGGCAAACTACAATGGCAACCGAACATTTTCAGATAACATTCAATGGTTTTTGGTCTACGATTATCGTTCAAACTCGCTCGTAGATTTTTACCTTCGGCTATGTTTCGTCAATTGCTTTGCTGTTATTTAATCAGAAAGTCACATCAGGATGTTCCATTGGGAAGAGATATGTTCAACTGGAGTAGTGTATCGTCTTTCCCATTAGCCACGACTTGGTCTCGGTTTGACAATTTGAACGAGGTTTTCCTTACAGATATAAGGAGTAGTATATGAATGACGACAACATTTCACAGAATCAGGTGTGCGTTGATTTTAGGTTTGATGTTTTACACTTATTTTTACGAAAACTAAGTAATCAGATTGCCCTACTGAAACTGAAAATTTGTAACGAATCATAGTGCATGTTTAGAGTGGGTCACATTTTCCCTGTTCCTAGAGGTAAATACGGTTATATTCGCTTACGTAATTGAATAACCACACATCAGTTAAAGTCAAAGTTTTATTGTGGGAAATACCTACAAGCGGTTGCTTTTCTTGTCCCATAGGATGCATCACAAATGAATCAATTTGCGGTTCATAGAAAGATGAGGAATGTCACGAATTATCCTTTTTCATCACACGAAAGTGAATAAAGTAAAAGGGGTAAACCCCATGATCCGAAGGTGCGCTTGTTTTTGTGCACTGCTACGGATGTTGAAATTTAAAACTTGTCTACGTTTCATCAGTTGTGAGCATAGAAACAACGTCAGGTGGTGGAGAATTCTAAATAGTAAACACTTCGAGAGCAAATCAATGATGCCGGCATTCTAGTATACATTTTTTGGAGCACCAATTTGAATGAGTGCCTCCTGAGGTGAGTGTTGGGCGACAAGGCGAACAGCGAACGATTTGGTTGATCAGGGTTCTATATTATTTGATACTGTGTGGAGTACAGCCTCAATGATTCCAGTCTTTCCACATAAGTCTTCCAATGCAGTCCCTTGACCATTTGGGTGGCCATTCTTTGTGGACGGTTCAGAATCTTACGATCGCGTTGCAGCCATGGATTTCACGCTTCAATTGCATACTCTATGTGGGGTGAAATATAGGCTGATAAAGACCGTGAAAAAAGCTTAGGTTCAAATTTGCCAGATACTCGCTTTAGCAAATCAACGTGTCTTACAGCGATGGACAACACCTTGGAGCAGTTTAAAGAACAACTTAGGTCGTCTTGAACAAAGACACCAAGACCCTTCTAATTTGGTATACGGCAGTTGTTGATACCCCAGAAAGCACGGAAGCCGAGTTTGTGGCGAAGGGATCCGACCGTATATTTTGATGCATTGAATTCGGCGTCATTTTCGATCGACCATTGATAAGCAGCATTAAGTATTCTCTGAAGTGCCATTGAGTCCCCGGGTTTTGTCACTGTTTTCCATATTTTTGCACCGTCTGCAGACATTGCCGTTTGCGGCTCCAGAATATCCGTTAGATCGTTATTTAAAACTAGAAAAACATGAGGGCCAAGCACGGATCCCTGTGGAACTCCTCGGGCTACGGTGATAGGATTAGAACGTGACCCAGAAACCCGAACTGATGATGTCACCTCGGCTGGTGATAAAACTTTTGCAAACAAATGCCAAGCTCGGCGAACAGGCAAAATAGAAAATTCTCTATCCAACCCAGGACAAATACCCGAATTCCATAATTGGGTAGTTTCCTCAGCAGTATTTTGTGGTTCACTCGGTCGAATGCTTTGGAGAAGTCAAGGTAAACGACGTCTACTGCATTACTGAGATTGGCTGCTTTTGTTTACTCCTCTCATCGGGACAGAAGCAGGTTAGTTGTACACGATCGTCTGCGACGAAACCCATGTTGAGCAGAGGATAACAAACTTTTCCAAGTGACACATCACACTGTCTGCAACAATGGATTCATTGACTTCGGATAATACGTCGAGGAGAGTAAAGGGGCGGTAGATAGCTGGTTCACTACGACAGCCAACTTTATATATTGGTGAAATTATTCTGTTTCCATGTTTATAAAAGCACAGTTTTGTAGAACATTTGTTGGAATAGTTCACTCATTGGTTGAGCTATGTTACTTGCCAGGTGGGTAAGAATTTGTGGAGGGATGTCATCTATCCCCGGAGATGAATTCCTATTCAAAATCTGTGGTTCCGATGCTATGATTTCTGGGGAAAAATCAATTGTCGTGAGCGTTCGGTATGGTATGTCCTCAAGTAACAGAGGAAGTCGTAGTTCGGTGTTCTCAGGTGCAGTGGACATTTGAGCGTACTGACATTTTAACATTGCAGTTGCCTCACCTGCTGTGACTGAGACATGTTCGGCACTGGAACGCCAGAATTGACTTTTCTGGAGGCATTTATATATTTGTAAAACAGCTTAGGATTAGATATAAACTTGCACATCAGCATTTCTTGGTAAATCAACTTGTCTTCTCGTGCCAGCCTGGTACAGTGGTTTCGAAGTAGACAGTAGATGGACTGTTTTGTTACAAGGAAATAGTTTATAAACTAGCTCTCCATTATCTATTCCTCTGCGAAATACACTTCTTTGTTCGACTTCGAATCACTGATTTTTGACCAGTTGAGTAAGTAATGCGTTCGGCCTTGGTCACACCCTCCACTATTTCCGTAAGGTGATTCGTGACTTCTTGCCAGAACACCAAGGGATCACACCGTTTGTTGGAAAATTTCTATTGGAAGTCTGTCACCAGGGTCAAGTTTCGTGTAGTCAACAAACATCCAGGAGTTTACCGTAGAAATACGCTGTAGGGATACATAACAAATGTAGTCAAACGTCAACAACAGCCCCAAGGGAGTCGCAGTGGAAATCGTTCCCACCACTGATTCATGGTTAGCTAACAGCAAGTCCGCAACCGAAGATTATTGGCTGGCTCCAAACCTCGTTGACTCTTTCACAAAATTGTAAACTGAATAGGATTCAATAAAGTGAGCGAGTTTCCTCTCAAATGGTTGTATAGAGTGTACTAGGCAACCGAAATGGCCCATAAATGGGACATGCATGAACCTCAGTGACAGAATGTGATACATGTTTTGCAATCGTGTATCATTGGCTGAGTCTGTGGACGCAGGGGAGCGTTACACCACATCGATCAAGCCGATATCGCGTTGCGATAGTCGCACTTTACACCAGTGAGTCAGAAGCCACAGAAGGATAATCAATTACCTCGCATCGTAGTTTGTTGCTAACGTAGAGTAACACACCGCCACCTGTCGTAGGTCAATCGCGTCTGAGCAGACATGTCGGATAAGCATAATTCCTAGTCCAGGTTGTCGGTTGTCAGTCAAGTTTCGGTAACTGTAACAATGTGTCCCTTTGAACAGTTTGGCAACGCAGTTCCACCTCTGGAAATTTGCTGAGGAAACCTTAGGAGTCAGTGTAGAAACAATACAGTTGATCGCGGAGCAGAAACTCATCGGGCTGCAAAGGGTTCATTTAGCCAACCGTATCGTGGTCAGCTGAGGGATACTTTTGAAGGAGTGTGTTGGGTCCGGTTTATCAGTCGCGGGGAGGAATATGAAGCCGGTGAGAACCCAGCTAGTATGGAAGCGATATTTTATTCCAGAGAAACACTTTTTGGTCCCGGGTTGTGCATCCGTCTCAACCGCAGTTCTGATGGTCCATAGGTAAAAGGATTTTGGAGACTACCAGTCTCAAAGACAGGAAGTTACATGTTCGACTGGTAACCTACAATTGACGAGCGGTTATTCCGCTATGATAGAGGCAAGCTAATTACATACATCCAGAACAAGCTCGGTAGATTCGTTATCACTGGGGAAAAAACAAACTGAACTATACCTTTTCCAGTTTAAGATGTCCGAATTCCAACTTAAAATGAACGCATATCAATTTGGGATGTCACAATATGAATTTAAGATGTCCGAGTATCCATTTAAGATGTCATGTTGCTATGTGGATAGTACCTTGCA
>UZAN01047475.1:15548-26354 GCA_900618425.1 Echinostoma caproni
TCTGGGCTGGATGACCGAGTAGTACAATAGTCCACAACGTAAACAAACCAAATATGAACTTCCGCTAGTCCAAGAATTTGCTCCTACAGCTTTCCTTTCTCAGAGAAAAAGTTTTACATCGTGCATATATTCCTGTTTCTCAATTTTTCCTCCTCCTCATATTCACCCCTTCAAAAATTTACAATGCGTTCAGATCTTCGACGATAGTACCAACAATTGTGTCTCGGATGGAAATCCTGACCCGATTCCGTTGTGCCCTACCTGGAATAGCGTCCAAGTTTCACCGAATCCTCCTCCACGAGTTGAAGCTGTTTTTCGTTCTGAATCCCCGTTCAAACTATCCACAGTTAATGTGCGTACTCTGTGTGCATAGGATAATGGGCATAGTTAACTCGCTTCATCGAGGCGCTTAGTGATGGCTAATGAACGCGGGTTGGGCATTGTGTTCGAAAAAGAGATTAAGAAATTCTATTTCATCTCTTTAATTAGCAGTAAAATTCATGGAAACGTCTCACTTTGCATGTGCTGGGTAAGGCTGGAAGAAGCGCAGTGGTGGTCAGACCATGACCTGACGTGGAGGTATAGAGATGTTAGCCTTGGCTTCGGTTGGTGGAACTCGCCTTCCAGGCTGGGACCCAAGGGATGAAGATTGCCGATAGTTAGAAACACTGAGATGTCAGTGCGATTGCTGTGCGGTTTGTTTGTCGAAACCGCGTTCCCCATAACCGGCAAAAAACCTACACTGAAACAGCAGCATCTGGCTCACCTTGACGATGAGCCTTACACGACGATCTTTTGCTAGACACTGTCGATTTGTACCGTTTTCTCCAAGGCCCTATAGCTGGTTTCAGATTTGCTTGATTCTACAAATGTCACCGGAATTTCGTTGAGTTTCCAATGATTTCTCTCACAAGTATTTCTATTTGACTTATTCAAAGTTACTCGGTAAAATATCGATTGTTTATAGTGCATGTTTATTCCAATGTATTGTAGCGTTTAGTAAGCCGGAACATAACCCGTCGCCCGCGGCCTGATGGTCTAGGGGTGTGATACTCGCCTAGGGTGCGGGTGGTTCGAATCCCGGTCAGGCCCGTCGTGTTTTGATCTACAATGCAACTCAATCCAGTTAGTGATACTAACCGTCATTCCAGCGGACGCCGGTTGTTACTGGATAACTGTATGCATAAATGGCAGTAGTGATAACGGCCACAGGGAAGTGCCTTAAAATACCATGTTTTATCTTCGGGATGCGTGTCAAAATCCATCACACTGTTCGAACAACTGTACGGCGTAAAATACGCTTGGACACGTGTGTGCAGCAGGATGTCCCCCGTAAACGGATACCCTAGACAACCGGATGTGGGTCAAATCTCGGTGTGGGCTGGTACGATCTACAGACAGGATGTTCTCCGTGGAGAGGGTTGACTGACAATCTACAAGTGAGGGATGTACAGTCGCCGTCCAGTAAGACGTGAACACGACTCACTCTCAAACGGAATGGCATGTTGCCAAGGCCGTTCCAACGTGTTTACAATCAAACTCCGGACTTTTAGATGATAAAACAAAGCGCGCATACCATACGTTATTTTCTTTACGGGCGTTTGACGAAAATGTGAAAGTTGTTCTGGTAGAAACTAGGTTCCACCGGCAGCTGCTATCCCAAGTCAACTCTAACTATACGCGTGACAGCGTGTCAGATTTATCTAGATTATTTCTCTTCATAACACCTTAGTTCAGCAAATTATGAGATCACTCTGAAAGTAAGCGTCCGTTGATACGAGAGTCGGTTTGGCACCCTAAATGTGTATAAGTATTCTTTGACCCAAAGTACTTCCATAATCAGGATGACTAAACATCCTGCGAGCAGTCTCTCTTTTACCCCAGGTTAGGCCCGTTCTTTTATGTGCAATGGTTCGAGATCCAACGCGTGATACGTTTACCTTGTTGTTTGTTGTGATTTTCAGGCGCTGGTTAAGAATTCACCTACAAGTTGTCAAGATTGTTTATTATTCATTTCAAATTTTGAGGTTGTTCAACTTTCCAACGTTTTCGTCCAAGCTGGTTAATAAGGTCTGCTCTTCTGTGGATTTTTGTACACATAATGTCATTAGCCGTCATATTGATTTCGTCGCATGTTAGTGGTGTTGACCCACGCTGAGAGAAATGATCGGTATATATAATTACTGCTCATAAGTAGTATCAAATGTTCTTCGGAATTCCAATAAGAACGGCATTCCTGGTTAGGTGTCAAAAATGTTCATCATTCTATATTAAAGTTTAAAAAGATATTCACTAAGTCATCAACAAGAATAAAGCTTTCCTATGTGCTACAGAAATGCAATAGTACCATTTCGGAATGTCTTGGCTGAGAATTCAAGTAATTTACGTTGTAGCACCTTTTCGAGATTGTGATATATTGTCATCGACATATTACTTGACACTTTTTAATCTTCGTTTTAAAGAAATCGCGAATGCATCAACGTTGTTGATATGCACTCCAGTAGTTCGATTAACGAAATTGACAGAGTCAATAACACAGGTGCACACACCTGAGAGGGCATAAGGAGCTGTACGCTGCTCGCTGACCAGTGTGAACAGTTGATACCGATTATGACCACCGTTGAAGTATAGTCAAAAGTGTTGATGCAGATCGATCTATCACCCATTGAGAGTCATCGTTATTAAGTTTTCGATCACTTTCACTAAATTCAAGTCCAGAAATTTAAACAGAATGGTCAGGAATTCCCCGATCCATTGACTTTCTCATTCTCTCGCGTAAAGGCTGGAAAAGCTTTTTAAACATTTACAGAACTATTTCCACTTAAAAAAATTAAAATCAAGAAAATTGTAGAGTGGTATCATACCGGTTACGTGCACCTTGGTGTTTTATACTTTAAAATAAACCATAAAGGGAATTCTCGTCATGCTCATGGACGAAGAACTATTTTGCATTTCCTTTATTGAAGTTGCACACGTAGGTTTCCGGACTTGATAACGACTTAAGTCATCATCTGATAGTGAAAGTCAGATTCACTTTTCCGTTCCAGTTCTTTGGGGTCATCACACGTTTTTTTCTCGTAAAAGCTCGCTGGGGTCGTTGAGGATACACGTCTATGAAGTATTCCATATTTATTTGGTACTCTGAACGGTTCATCATGACAATCCCAGATCCGTTAAGATACAGCGGAAAAGATGTATGACACGTGGTTAGTAGTAAAATGGGTAAAAAGTAATTGAATTTTAAGTGGATCTAAAAAGATCGTTTCGGGAAGTTGATAGAAAAACATGCTGCTGTGTTGTTCTCGTTTGCATGAAAAAGGAGATCGATTCACGGTGGCATTTTCTGCTCATATGTTCTCCACGGTCACATATGACTTTAACTGTGATACAACTTTTTCTTGTCCTGCTCTGCTTGTATTCTTCGGTTCACTAGTGAACCACAAGATGTCACGCGTTTTACGGGATCCGTGGAAGCCCAATCGGCAAGTCCCTCGTCGAGCACATTCGCACACACATCCATGATCGACTCGGTATGTGTCCAAAACATTCAGCTAATTCATTAGGTATAATTTAAGGCCTCAAAAGTTAGTCGTTGAACCATTTCATTTTTCTCAAATGCCCTCTCTGTTTTTAACTTCTCTCTTTGGGATCCAATATGTAGTCAGTTTCACTTATCATCCATTCTAATTCTTACACACGTAATATTTGGATCTGTACGGTGTTCACATAATCCCCTTTCTAATGAGGCAACGCCGGGAAAGGACTCATCTGACAGACTCACCACTGTTGAGGTGTTGGATGTAATATGCAGTGATTGTAGCACGGGATGTGCGACCAAGCCACACTGGTGAGGCTGCTTAGCCTGGCTACGAAACGTTTGTGTACAAAAACACTTCCAACTCAGAGAACCCATCAACAAAAGTGTATGGGAGGCAAAGTATAGTTGATACATCCTTCCCACAGTAGATCGTGTGTACTCAGTCGGTTGGAACGTTTCGAGGCGGCGCATTAACTAAATCATAAAAAAAGGATTAGACAGAAATGGATGTTCAGTGACAAACTGACTCCGTACTACAATTGACAACCACCATCAACTTCATTCATTGGAGTTTGCTCTGCAGACTTCTGTATTATTTCACGACCATGACAAGTTACAACCAAGTTTCAAACATTCTTGTCTTGAGATACTCAAGTCAAGAAACCGCTTTAATTAATGGGGGATGAACATTCAGCTACTACACAATCGCTGTTTTATGGAAATGGCATGGTAGAAACAAAGAGGCGGATGACAAGCTGCATATACAGACAAATTAAGCAAACTCATCAAAGTTTGTGTTTAAGGAGCTCAATGACAAAATCGGCGTTAGTAAGAAACTGTGCCAAGTGCGGTATTATAGAAGACTTGTATGTTGTGGTGCGTGCTGCTGCATGCTTATACTTGGAGTGAGTGATAAATGGGGAGATATACTGACTGAGATGGGAGTACAGCGAGTGAGATGGGTCAAGTAGTATTCTGGTAGAAAGTTTCTGGGAAGCCTTAAAGTGCTGAAATTATAAACTGTACAATCTGGTCGCGAGACATACCACCGTATCGATATATTTGTTTGAGGGATGTAAGCATGAGTTTAAAGTCTTTGATTAGAACATCAGGAGAAATAACTGAGGATGCATAAAGCCAGTGGTGAATTATACAAGAGAAGACAAAATGTTTTATTAAGTGAGTTGGAATATATAGTACTTTCAAACGGATGATGTAAAACGTGAAAGGTCTCCACGACATGAGGAAATCAAGACAGATTACGGAAAATGATGACTCCGACGGAGCACGCTCTGGAACTTTGCTCTCCATTGATAATGACATGCTGGCAAGAGTTCATGACATAAATGAGTTTGTCACCCCAAAGTAGAGAAACTAAAACATCATTACACTTGGAAGGATTCATTCTAAGGTTGTATTGTGAAGACCAGTTGGTGAGCAGTGATGTATTCTGCATAAGTTTGGAGTACATGGAGGAATTCGAAAACTTCGTGTCAGACACAATCGGCATACTCAATGAGCAAAAAAGCATAAAAAGCAAGCAAAGAAGAAATAAAGGTTATGAACAGGAAAGGAAAAAGTGAAGAGTTGTGACCCTTATATTTAGTAAACTGTAATCGATTGATAAGCTGCGGCTGAATATCCTACTCATAGAGTGTGAAGAAGTTTGGTCCTATCAACATAATTGAAGGCATCAGTATAATAAAAAAAGCACAGCCGAACAGCTTTAGATTTTCTGTCCAAGGAAGAAAAAACATGATGAATAAGGGATGCCAACGAATCCATGGTTAACCTGGAACTGCGATAGGCAAATTGAGTGGGATCAGGTGCATTCAGCTGGGACATCTTCTATAATAAAATCTTTTCCAGGACTTTCAGACTAACAGGCGTGCCGGCAATCGGGCGAAATTTGGACGGTCCCTTTTTCGGTACTGGCGTGATAGAAGCCACTCTCCATCAGTCCGGAATGCAATGCTGGCTGAAGCACAGGTTGAGAAGGTAAAACATGGGAGAGGAACACTACACATTCTTGGAGTAGCAGAGGTGGTAGTCCACTAAGACCGCATGTTTTATTACATTGTAGACTGATGAAACTTCTGAATACTTCACACATAAAGTGAAAACATTGGGCTTCAGATCCGGAAACAGATACGGGACTAACCGGCTCAGTGGTCTAGGGGTGTGATACTCGCTTCGGGAGCGAGTGGTCCCGGGTTCGAGTCCCGGCTGGGACCTTCATTTCCCATTCACTGCGAAGAAGTGCGGCGCTCTTCTAGCTCAACACGACAGTGAAAGCTAATGCCGCATCTGGCCACTTTATTCAACGGGAAATTATTAATGAAAAGTTACTTCAAATTTGCCTTAATATAAATTAGCGAATGGGTGTGGGCTTACGTCACCATCCGGCACCCCCCTCGGCGATTTTCGTAAAAATAAAAATATTGCTCATAAGTAGTGAAACATTTCCCCAGGAAATTGAAGCACAGAAATAAATAAAAAATAATCTAATAAATAGTAAATGGTATTCAACAGGGATACGGCTGCGCCTGGATGTGAACCCGAACAACAGGTAGCCGTGTCGAAAAGTCACTGTTAGATACTTTCTACTCGTAAGTAGCATGAGCGCGGCGATAAATAAAGAGCGGAGAAAGGAAATCGGAATTTGATCCAATCTGTACTTTTGGTAGGCAAAGTCCTTACTGAAATCATGATTGCTCATTGATATGATGGAGAAACGTTTCAGTATGTTGTAATATTACAGAGCTGGAAGTGGAACGATTCTCGTCACAGGCCTTTATCTGACTGTTCCCTTACGTGAAGCACGAAGCATAAGGTTTATGCCAAGATGACCAGGATCTCTGGGGCGAAAAAGGTTATCAACTCCAGCGGAATGGGTAGGGAACTTTTATAGCTCAAAAAAAATCACTGAGGGAATGGATGCCAATTTCTTACACAGGAAATATCCCGAAAAAATCCTTAAGATGCACTACCGGATTCCTGAATTTTCATTGAGTGTCCCAAGCACGATTTCTCGGATGAACATTTCATCCTATGAATAGTTCATATAGTTCACACACCTCCGGATTGAGACGGAAACGACCATATGCACGTTGGCTGGTCCATGTAAAGTGTACAAAACAAATTCCACGAAACCTATAGAAGTTTCACGCGTTCCAATTACTCAAATGTTTATTATCTTTTATAAGTTAATCATTTTAATGTAAGAATTATCAAAATCCAAATTAAAATAAAACGGGGGTCTTCTTGTCCAGGTCCGCCAAAAATGTTTCCGTTCTTTCTGTAGATAAGGATGACTTGACAGTACTAGTGTTTCAATTCGCCACCTTGACGCTATGTAGACTGGCTCTAAAGTGAGGTGTAAATCGGGACCAATATGAAGGTGGGGTTTGTGTTAAGTACATGCAAGATAGCGAGTTACTAACAAAGGAACAATGTGATTGCGGCCACTGTACGCACTTGTAGGAATACACCGGGTGCCGAGAGGGTAGTGTAATCCATTGTAAGAAATGTAAAATTGGACTTGGATTCATTTTGAAACATTTTTCAAAGGTCACAACTACTATTGGATAAGCTCATTGATCAATTGTGTACTTCGTGATGGAGGAACCGGTAACACGTGCGTAAGTCATGGCGAAGGTTTCCAATAGGGGTGCCATTTATTGGTATTCATCAAGCTGTTATATACGTTCACTGACTTGGTGGTTCTGGAGATAAAAGTGTGGTGGTCAGGAAAAAATACGGCCTCAGTAAAGAACTTGAAAAGGTGTAGAAGTCTGGGGTATATGACTAAACATTACATAACGGGTATTTTTCTGGACGATATATTACATTGACGGACCCCAAGCAAGTTGCAGTTCAAAATTCATGACCTATAACTGATGTAAATGTCTGTCACATGATGTTTTACCCGCACTAGATAGAAAATGTTTGTTCCTTTGATTATGGTCATGATATCGTTTGCAAAGGCAGGTACTTCTGTCATCCACTTGAGTATTTCACAAACCGCGAAAAATTCACCAGTTTTGACGGTCTTCGCCTTATTAACCTTCCCTGCTGGTCTACAAGGCGTCGTACAGTTAACGTTTTATCTTCTTTGTAGTTGGATAAATTACCTATTTTTTCAGATTTATTAACGATAACGAAAGCCAATGATGTTGTCTACGGACAAGACTATGTTGACGACTTTATGTTTTAAAAACTTGGGGGAAATATCGCAAAGTACCGGTTAGTAGCCAATTTCGAAAATGCCCGTGACCCCTTTTAAATGCACCAATGACTTTCTCCCTTACAGAGGGATAATTTATAGAACAACATTGCTGAAAGCTGTTCGGATATATCTGTATGATGAACCTTTAACGCGCCAGATATCCTTTAAGTATTACATTTTAACTGAGATCTTACTTGGTCTGAACATGTTTTTTCTTTTTCTTTTCACTAAAATAAGAAGGCTATCTTTCTATGTTTTTCGCCTTAAATCCACTGTCTTTCCATCTGGTCAGACGGTTTCCATACGGTTCCCTTTTAACCAACCTGCATACGCCTCCCCGGTAACATTAATTGGTCTACTTGTAGAAGATTTGAAGCTGATTAGCAGATCCTCTAAATTATATTTATTGATTGTTTGACCTCACATCCAGGTTACCGAAACGGTCACTCATCAAAACCTCCAAGCATGTACAAACGTTATCTAGAAAACTTTTATCCGATTCCACACACCCTCTGCACACGGATTTCAGCAAATTTATATTAACGTCCAGCACCGATTTTTTCAATCAGGCATTTAATTACAAGTACTTCCGCATATAAATCATGTTATATCTAGCCTTTCTAGGTTTTTCATCGTCAGCATCAACGCACAGCGAAATACAAGGAAGTGAACTTCACTGATCGCTGCCGAACTCTCAATGCATACAAGGTGAGAATGTGTGAGATGGACATGGATTGAACCTATTTTCAGGGAGGGGAAAAGAAAGCGAACCCCCTTGGTCAACACAGTTCAACTGCTCCTACACATTTTTTCAAACGTTTTGGTCTGATAAGTGATAAGAACGCTACTGCTATTGGTTCGCCGCCATGCTACTCCGCCTTTCCTTAATCTGAACGTATTTAAACGTTGTTGAAAGCCCAACTGTTGTGTTTATTCTGCCTATTCTCAGGTTACTATTTTGTTGCTTTCGGTACGTGACTTTGCTGAATATACCCCACCCGAAGAGGTGGAATAAAGCAAATAATTCATCAGACTGACGTTAAATGCTACTATAGTGAAATTATGGGAGTCCGGTAGAAACGAGTCAGTGGGTTTAGAGAAAACTAACCAGGTGCAGTGAGTAAACTAAATTTGCCTACATGCAAACCAACAGCTTGCATAGGGGTAGAAAAAGACTGATCCTGGATGCTGCAGATAACTCATAGATCTGTACACGTACCACAAATAAGTAGCAAAAGTAATTCTGGGCCAAATACTCGAACGAATAAGAGTGAAAACAGGAAGTGACATACGTTTTCGATGTATGGAAACATGGATTAACCGAGAACCTTTTTATTTGAATTTTGCTAACCTGTTTGCTTCTCATTTCACGTGCATATTTATCGAGTTAGAATAAAATGTGATGAAGGATTGTAAGTCGCGCTTTTAGGTCTGGGAGTTGGAGATGGACGACACTTCTCTACGATGGTCTTCCTCGATCCTATATAACAGATTGGCGGTTTAGTGACCCGAGAAGGGATTTCAAAATGTAACGGAATAACTAACTACCTTGGGTAATCGGCATGGGAACCGAACATATATATATATATATATGAATATATTGGTTTTCAAGATATTTTGCAGTGTGAATATACATATACGAAACATTCATCGGAGGGACAAATAAATAACACATAACCAGAGGAGAAAGCACGCGAGAGAATAACAACAGTAGGGAAATTAAGTAGTATTTATTCGTTCTACGATCGATCTGACATCAAGCAAATAAGACAGCATGCGGAGATTAATCCCAAACAGGTCTAATGACTATGTTCATCCCGGTAGTATCGGAGACCACAATATCCGCAGGCATGCGGGCCGGGTTTGTCCTAAAATGGGAATGGAAAAGCGAATTGAATGGTCAACGCGAAAACTGAACGTAAGCGGTAATAAACTGCTGCTGCAAAAGAAAACTAGGAAAGCAAAATATTGATGCAAAAATAAACCTTTAAGTACACAGCAAAGTACAATGACCATTGGGATTGGCTTCTTATAGAATGATTAACCATAAGAATTAACTTATAACGTATTAGAAAACAGGATATCAACTGAAATCAAAGTACAGTTTTTTTATGAAAACAGTGAAATATGCGGTGCTGAGTGCTTCAATCTTTAAGCTGCATTGACTCAGTCACGTTCTGTTGGCCGCGTGTCTGCGACTAGCTAACTAGTCGCTCAGTTTCAGATTTGACAACCATTAACGATGAACTCTGATGTGGCACTTTTGGTTGCTATCTCTCGACTGCCCATTTGGATGGGGCAAAGGGAAGACTGGGATGTTCAAATCAGTGTCAGGGTGACAATAGAGAATTCATGAACACCAAGGTTGCAAGGACCCCGAGAAGATGCACGAGCACCAATTTCTCTGATACGGTTACGCTGATCCTGATGTCTCTACCCATGAAGCCGGCCACGACCTATATGATCAAGTTTCTTGGTTAGGGTTTTCATACCCTTAGGCTGATCGCCCTTGACTTTTTCCAATCTACTACTTGCCTCGGAAAACCTCAAGCACCGTGATAACCTATTTGGTGACATGCGTAACACATGCTCCAATCAACGTAATCTATGGAGGTCGAAGACTTGCTTCAGTGGGTAATCACGATAGCCTAACCTCAACATTTCTTGACCGGTTGCTCCATCAGACTCGAATAATGCGACGTAGACAGCGCTGTTCCGACATCGACAGTTTACTTTTATCCTGTTCCCATAACAGACAAGTCTTCGCACCCACCATACAGGAGTATCAGCTGACTTGCTGCAGCGTACACTCAACCATTGTTTCAGTTTTCAGTTTGAACAACCATTAACCATGCACTTTCGTGCGCCGGTTTTGGTTGCTGTCTTTTGGCTGCCCATTTCGATGAACAATAGGAGGAGAGGAAAGTTGAAAGTGGATTCGAAAGGAAAATGGAGAAGTTCAGTGGACTAAGGTTGGGAAGAAATTGAGGAGATCCACGAACGCCACTGTTTACGACACCCAGCCATATCGCTCAGTGTC
>UZAN01047477.1:5879-16085 GCA_900618425.1 Echinostoma caproni
CATCGTGTCTTCTGACGGCCAGTTTGTGTTCGTGCACACGAGTTGCTAGTTTTCTACCTGTTTGACCGATATAGTACTTGTTGCAGTCCTTACAGTTGATGCGGTAGATCACATTTGTTCGATTTTTGTCTTCCTGTTGCTTCTTGGTTTTCGATAAGATTCTCCTCAGGGTTGTCGTTGGTTTCTGGGCGACTTGAATGTTGTGTGGTTTCGGTATTCTCGTGGTCACTTCCGAAATGTTCTTCACATACGGTAGGGTTATTCGCTTATCCGGTTGTCCCTTTGTCCTTTTATGTTGCTGTGTTCCAGTTATTGTCCGTTTGACGAAGTTGCGAGTGTAGCTGTTGCGGAGGAATACTTGATAGAGGTATTTCTCCTCTTTCTGCCTCAACTTTTCAATGCTGCAGTGTGTTTTTGCTCTTTCGAAAGGTGTTCGAATGCAACTCCTCTTGTGGCAGGTTGGGTGGTTGCTCATGTATTCCAGAATTTGATCCGTGTAGGTCTTCTTTCCGTATACTGATGTTTCTAACGGGCCGGACACTGATTTTGTTACTAGGACGTCGAGGAATGACAATTTGTCACTTTGTTCTGTTGCCATGGTGAACCTGATATTCGGGATGATGTTGTTGATGCTGTTGAACGTTCTGTCCAATTCCGATCGCTTCAGGATCACGAATGTGTCATCTACATATCTAAGCCAGAGTTTGGGCTGTAGTTGTGGTAGAATGGTCCTTTCGAGTTTTTGCATTACGGCTTTAGCACTGAATCCGGAAATTGGTGAACCCATGGGTGTTCCTTTCACCTGTTTGTAGACTTCACCGTCGAATTCGAAGTACGTTTGTAGGTATAAGTTCATTAGCTCACAGATATTCAAATTCAAATTTTTGTTATCGGTAAATTACGAAGCTGATGCTTATTGAATCCCATAGGGTCTGTACATACTGGGTTCGGTCGGTAGTACAACTGAATAGCAAATTCTGTTGTTCAATCACGAGTACTGAAAGTTAGATGTGTCAATGCTTTATCCAGTCGTGACTTGAATGAATCGATGGTTGGTGCACAAACAACTTGAAGTGGAAGAGAGTTCCAGGCATTACAAACTCTGAGGCTGAAAGAATGACGCCTGCAGTCGGGCCGTCTCTTTTGGAGTAGAAGTTTACACGAATGTCCTCGGAGGTGGCCATTCCTGGATAGCGTCACTAGAGTACCACACGGGTGGTCAGGTTGATATAGTATTTGATATACGAGGACCATGTCTCCCCGTATTCGACAGTATTCGGACGAGAAGAGTCCGAGAATTCGTAGTCTTTCACCGTAGGTCTTAGATTGTAACCCTTTGACCATTTTGGTTGCTGTTCGCTGTGGATGTTCGAATGCCTTCTGGTCGCGAATCAGCCATGGATTCCAAGCCCGTATAGCACATATACTTGTGATCCAGTGTTTTATGTATCTGTCGTTATTCTAGCAGATCCTTTACGGTTTCCCTGGCCAAATCGAGGTTGATGGAGGTGAATAGAGAGGTGACGTCGATGGATATCATTGTTTCATCTGCGTCAATACTTACATTGTTCAATTTTTCTAGGAGCTGTTTGGTGTTGTTTTTGGAATATTCGTAGCCGGAGATGAGAGGTTTGAGTCTCCTGCACAATCCTTTGGCCAGTTTGTAGGCTGATGTACCGGTAACTGAGACTATCGGTCGTAGTGGCACATTATCTTTGTGTTTTTTTGTAGTCCGTAGAATTGAGCCGTGTCTGAGTCATTTGCTCTCATTCTCCGTGCTAATTTGATGTAGCTATTCCAGCCATTTCAGTGTTGTGTTGATTTTGCTGGCGAGTTTCGAAGTTAGATCGGTGTTCATTTTGTGGTAGGTAGTTGTGTCTTGGAGTAATTCGTTTGGCTTTCTGATATAGTCTGTTTTCTCCATTACCACGGTCATTCTGGGAGAATGATGATGATCTTGTCGGTTCTCAGTGTTTGGATTGCTTTCTCCTCGGTTTCTTTTGAGAGTGTATTGAACGGTTTATTTCGGGTCAGAATCAGATCGATGGTTTGCTGTATTTGTTGTTTGGCTTTATCGGATAACCCCGTAACCTTTCGGGCATGTTCCAATTTCGATGAGTATTCTTTCTTTGTCGTGTCTTTCGCGTTGAAGTGAAGTCCTCTGATGAGAACTTCTTCGTTTCTTCGTTTGATATTGGACGTATTGAAAGGTTCCTCCTGATCCAGGCTCAGTCTTATTAATCAGTCTCCTTGTGCTTACACAAATTCGAAGCCTGGAAAACAGTCATCCGATATGGTCGAAGCATGGTCAGAATGCTGATAACCAATGCTCATTGACGTCTACATAAATACGACAACATAGTGAGAGAATGGAAAATATATACTGGACAACGATACCCTGAAAAGTCTAAAAATCGCCTCCATCAAGCTTGATTTGGTCAGTGAAACATTAAAGGCAATGTAGCCGCACTGTTGAACAACACAGAATACACAGAAAAGATGGAACAACTCAACGAAGACAACGAAACTTATCCACCGGTCAACGGGAATCTCGTGAAGTAACTGAGGTGTCAACCAAGCAATTTCTCTTCCACTCTCAAGACGTGTAACAACGAACCGGAGTTTGGATCAAAACGTTACAATGAACATTTTACAACTAACTGTACGCTTCGATTCTCTCATGATACACATATATATAACTTCACTAGCCCGAGGAGGAATTGATGGAAAACAAGCTTGTTTTCCCCTCGTGTTGTACTGTCAATATCAAGATAGGCAAAGCCAGTGAATAACGAACACAGATGCAACAACAAATCTCGTGAAAGTATTAAAGTATTGTGCCAATATTGAACATGAATGGTTTGCAAGTTGCAAAAATGGCTTAAAAAGACTGTGTTCTTTGTTATTCGCTAAGCTCAACTACCGGGTCAGCACAGATGACACAATATATTTAAAAGTAATCAGTTGTTACGAGTTCAAACTGGCGAATAATCAATCATGATTGATGTGAATAAAAATCGTTCTATTTGATGTGTACTATCCACGGGATTTTCTGAGTCATTAGCTTTGGATACCCGAACGCTCCTGGTCGAATCGTTCAACACAGCAAATTTTCCGGTCTGTCTGTATGATATCACACAAATCGTGAGTAATCCTTTCGGTCTGGATGAACAGAACTCCATGCATGGTGTTGTCCCAGGGTAAGCCAGTCTAGGATTATGACCCCATTCTGAAATTGATCATCTCAGGGAATTCGTTGTCCATTTGTTGGTGCATCATTATAGCTTGAAAAGACGGATTCGCTTGCCCAACCTGTAACAAGCATCAGTCATCCCAATTGCGACTCGTCGAAACACACACACACACACACACAAACCCTACCAGAGGTGGATTCACAAAACCCGGAGTCGTTGTTTGATTCGGAGTCAGTAACATAGACCAACAATGGCGGATACGTGGGATGCTGAGAGGTGTGTATGTGTTTGTGTTGTTGATGTTGATAATGGTTAAATTCTTAGGTGGTATTAGACGAGTGCTGCACAGTTTTCACAAGTTATAAAAAAAATTTATGCATCCAATACAAATCTCTATTTTCTATCCAAGCTGAGATTGAAACGCAAAGTTTACTGAAAGTGCTAAAACATAGAAGGGGTAGGGAACAAGCTTATTTCCCGGGTCCTCCGTTCATCACATTCTTTAACCGCTCCACTTCATTCCTCTCTCTCTCTCTAGACAGAACGCACAGGTTCCCCGAATCCAGATGAGAGAGACAGAGAAAAAGAGAGAGTGGAATGGTGCATCCGTTCGTGCGGAAAGCTGTTCTTGCAAATGGGAATCCCGTCCCTCTCTCAATCCCAGTTACATTCCACGTACAGGATCATTGATGTACAAACATAGGCAGATCAGATGTTTGTAGGATTTTGGGACAATAAGAACCTCCCCCACCCCACCCCGGGGTGGGGATCCAAAACAAAACAGAGAAGCAACCACAAAGGTAGGTGTACTGATCAATTCAGACCACATGGTACGGTGTTCGCGAAAGCACAACTTCAACTTTTGCGTTACACTGTGCTTCTATGCAACTGTTTGTCAATAAATGGACACCAGATGAAGTAAAATCTTTTTGTCTCGTTGCCTACCAGCCTTAACTGTATTTTTGCATGATTTAACTAACTAAGGATATAGCATACTTCAATGGTCCTCGTTCGTTTTAGGTGATCTGGCACATACTCGTTTGTCGGGCCGTATGTTTGTTCTATTTGAATGTCTGAATTTAGCTCCTGGTTGCGACACACCTCATGCTCGTAGATCGCTTATCGTTCGGTGGGTGTTTAAAACCAACCGCTTGATCTTATGGCCACCTAGAAGAAAGGCTTGAGGAGGACATTTCAAAACTAGGTCTATACTGTCGTTATGTTGATGACGTCTTCGTTATAAGCCATATGAAGGAAGACAGGGAAAATCTATGTAATCGATTCAACACCATTCACCCCAACATCAAGCTAACTTGTCACGATGAACAGGACGACCACATCGAGTTTCTAGATATAAATATTAATCATCTACCAGATGGATCATTTAAAAGATCTGTCTTCCGGAAGAACACGTGGTCTGGGCAATATTTGCATTTCACGAGTGTCGTTCTCACACTATTTCATCGAGCTCGTGAAATATGCTCAGAGGACTCTTTAAACGATGAAATTCAACTCTTAAATGAAGTTCTGTACGCAAACGGATATTCATGTGTATTCATCGACAAACATTGCAAAGCAGCACCAAAAGTAAGAAACCCAATAACTGTCCCCAAAAGGAAAACTTTTCTGAAGTTAGTATACAAAGGCGATGATATGATGGAATTAGTCAGCAAGCGGCTGAACTCTGCCGTCAAGCGTGTCTACTACGCATTTGACCTGATCATTGTCTTCACTACCACCCGGATACCATCGACATCGGTGCAAGAACCAATGCCCCCCTCCGTCAAATCCATTGCATTTACCAATTCAAGTGTGGATCCTCGGCTATCTACATAGGCAGGACAGAGGATGGCCGAACACATCCCGGTGTGGTTTAAGGAAGCAATGGACGACAAGTTTGCAACTGTTACGTCATCGAATGAGCAGAAAAGACTAAGATCTTCAATAACACAACACTTATTCGGACAAAAACACTCACGCATTTCAGGTCATCTAAAACACAACAAACACAAAGTTACTGAAATTCGCTGAGGCTCTAACCATTCATACTCTCAAACCTGATCTATGCAAACAAAATGAATGGCTAGCCCACATTCGCTTTGCCTTGGTGATCACTCCCCCTCACCCTCTCTCGTTCTTTGTGTTAGTGTGTCATGTTGTGCGTCGTGATTAGCAATCATGTTTTCATTTCACGGTAGTTATCTCCCTGACTATATAAAAATGACTTTGACTGCAGTATGCACGTGTACAGATGCAGCGACATGACCATGGATACATTGTGCAAACCCATGTTTCTGACTTCTTTATTCAAAATTTTAATTTCTGAATTTTTGCACCGGCAAAACCTCAATCCACATCATCGACAATAGTTGACCCTGATTGGTTTATTCTTTCGGAACCCGGTACTTTTGAGTCATTTTTCAAGGTCATTGCTGGCCGGTCCAAAAGCGGTATATAAACAGGTGAGTTGTTCACAACCATCGATCGCCTTTTGGGTCGAACCAAATAGACAACCTCACCTGGAGGCTTGTCTTCCGCCTCCTTCCTGGTTGGGTTCCAGGATCGGGGCGTTCTTTCGGTTCTCGTTGGAATAACGCTGGGTACCGCATTTTCATCATCATCATCGTACAGCGAAATACGGTGAAGCACGCTTCACTGATCGCTGCTAAACTCGAAATGCATACAAGATTAGTGGTAAAGTTTAAGGTGGACAGGGATTGGACCCATTCTGAGGGAGGGGGAAGAAGATGAACCTCAACACACAGAGAGTGCACAACCGAACTCTGCATACATACCATTTCAAGCATTCTGACCTGATAAGAAACGACAACAAGAACGCTGCTGCTGTTGGTTCGCTGCCATATCTTTCAATGTCTCCAATCAACCGGTTGTGAAGTCTTTCGGACAGCAGTTTGGGCGCATGCGTGTTGCACTCACCGGATTACTGGTAGGCTACGGTTTTCTGCTCGTGATCCATCCTATCGCGTGATCATTGGACTCACGTTCTAGGCTAGTCCGGTCCCATCGTCTATCCGAACGTTACAACTACATTCCGGTTCTCTAATGAGTTCTCTCGATGAGGTTTTACTATTCAGCCAAATTGAACTGCCCTGATCAATTCGGTTTCTCTAACTTTGTTCGTGCAGATGTGATTGAATTTGAATAACTTGCATATCACTCGGATGCTTGAAGCATGAGCCAAATAAAATATTTCCATTGTAACATTCCGATTTCTACTAATCCATCAACATGGGAAACTCCAACTGTCCCAATCAATCAATCAATCAATCAATCAATCAATCAATCAATCAATCAATCAACCAATTAATCAATCAATCAATCGGAATGTGACCGACTGGTCGATCGATCGATCCGTGAGTGCGATTCGATTTGACCAAGCTAATCACATGAACGAACTACCAATCCCTGACGTGGTCCCTGCTGCTGAGGTTTTTCAATGGGACTATAGTCTACCGAATGACATGGACACAGTAGGACGTGTTTAACCAATAAACTGTACGCATATGATGAACGAAAAACAAATGCGGGTAAGATATCGATTTATATAAACTACACACTTACCCACGGTTTTCCGAGTTACGTAAATGGAGAAAACAAAATCCGCGAAGTTGTATGTGTTATGGTCGATGGATCACCCCGGACAGTCATATCACATTGTTGTTCGGACTCCTTGGCGGGAAATACGCAAATTAGAGTTCCCCTTCACACAAGTGTCCGGTTTACATCCCTACTTTCGACGAGGGGGATGGGTGAACACCATACTTAGTAGTTTTGACGTGCAGCAAGATGCTTGTAGCCAGTCCAGATTCCAACCCTTCTTCGTGACCCTGGTTCGAATTCCAGTAGATTCGATGAATATGGATCAATAACGAGAATGAAACAATTGTACACAGTGCTTACGAGGTTTATCGGTGCTGAGTAACAGGTTACCTGTACTTGAAAAGTGAAGTCTGTTAGAAATAAGTGTAAAGCCCGTGGGGAATTCACTTATTCCCAATGGGTGCGATGTACACACACGCACACAATGGGACCAGGGACCAGACTCCGATATCCGTGACTCCCAATTTGCTCACAATCGGGCCTAATTGTTCATCTCTCCGGTGCTCGGGGCTCGAATGAATCAAATTACATGGATTTTCACCGGTATCTGATATGTGAATTCAGCATGCACAATTTTTCTTTCACTAATCGACTGGTGACTGACTGACTGACTGACTGACTGACTGACTGACTGACTGCAGCTGACTGACTGACTGTATGTTTCTGCGAAATTATTGAAGTTGGCCTTGAATGAACTAGCCTGAACCGAGTCAAATCTCTTAAACGACTATGTTCTCCATTCACCACCATAAGCGAATCATTTTGACAAAATATTACATGAATCGAATGATCGCATTCTTTTGCACTGAGCTGTTTCTGGGGTTCGATCAGCTGTGAATTTGTCCTTGGGCTAAGAATACATCCCCTCGAATTCGAACCCCGGCACAGCACCGGCGTGCCAAATTACAGGTCTTTTTTCTCTTTTTCATTTTACTTTCTTTTATTAAATATATGTTGGCATTGATCGAACCAGTGCAACATGTCTCTCATTTTAAAGATACATCTCAGTTTCCAAAGTTGTACATGCATAAACCCAATGACTGAGTTTCTGACTTGTACAAGTGTTTCCATATGAACATAAGTACAATTTATTCCATAATTGAGGAGACTTCTCCATCAAGACGTGAACCAAAAGGAAGAAAACCAATTAGATCGAAGCTTGCTTCGATGGCTGAATTTAATAGCAGCAGAGAAACGTTGCGTGTCACCCATATGGAGGATAGTCCTGACGAATTGGCCGTAAGTACAATACGCGGATCACGACAATGAGTCATTTTCATGAATAAATTCTAATGATGTATTTCTAATTGAGGCTTTGTTATTTTACAACTGATGCATCAGCAACCTTTGTACATGTTACTTACTTTACTTTTGTTCGACTAATTCCTGCGGGCGGATAAGTCAGCTTCCTGGATGTTTCTAATGATGGCGGCCCACGCATGACGATCGGCAGCAGGGTTGACGCAGTGAGAAAACCAGTTCTGGTTCCGGTTACAAATCCCATATACGGATTGAAGACTCAAATCCGCCTTGATCGTACTACTTACTCCAGACCTTCAGTGGACTACCGAGTCGATAACGCCTTCCACGGCACGGAACGGGGGCTATAGCCTGTCGCGAGAGTTGAGTGTCGGGCCTTCGGAGCACATGACCAAATCACTTAAGGCGCCGGAGTTGAAACATTGCTGAAACCCAATCTCTTCAATTTACTTTCAAGATGCGGCGTAAGCATCAATGATCAATGAATTTGAGCTTCCTTGTATCTTGTACTCTTAGCGGCCAGGTTTAACAACCATAAGTGAGGATGGGGCGCATAGAAGCCTGATAAACCCGAAGCTTAGTTTTAAGCTTATTTCGCATCAATTCCACAACGGTTCGAGGAGTTGTAGGAAGGCTCTTCTAACTCCATCTACACAGAGTTGGATTTCATCCTTAGCATGGCCGTTTGGTCTTATCGTAGAGCCAAGGTACTTAAACCTTCGGTTGATTAAAAAATCTCCCCATTGAGCGTGAGGGTTTGTGTCATAGTAAAAGTTTCGGTCGAAAATGTCTTCGTTTTCGATGTGTTGATCTCTAGTCCAATGCACTGGGCAAACTGATTTATACGACTGACAACAGGCTGGAGGTTGTTCATTGTGTCTTCAAGTACAACGACATCATCCACAAACTCGAGGTCCGCAATCCGTGTACCTGGGCCAAGCTACAATCCAGGGTAGTCGATGAGTGCTTATCGAATTATCCAATCTACGGTGTAAACTCAGCCGATTCTTCTCCATAGCTACATGTTAATTTCATTCAACTAATAGAGCCAAAAACATGAATGGTTATTATGACAGATATGTCGCGTTTTGACAGTGGAAGCCCTGCCTTCCCATGAGGATCTTCACGGTACGAATCTGGAACCGATTAGGACTAGCCTCCACCGTGTGAATGGGCCGACATTTCCTCGATGGTAATAGATGCGTGCGCGTCGGGGCAACGAACAGAGAGAGAGAGAGAGTATGGTGTTCGGATTTGTGCATCTTCTCCCACGTGACCCTCGTTCCGGTCAGATGTCTAGACGGTGATCAATCCTGTAAATACCACTCGTTTCTCACTTAATAAATGCACTTTTGACTGGTTCTATCAGTACAAGCTCCCACCGTCTGCATTTCCCTTAGTGATATCCGTTTCGCGCCAACAGGGAGGGTAGCAATTTAATTCGCGCAAGGGACTGGCATCATTATTTATCCATTTTAACCCCTTCCCCTCCCCAAGTTGAGTGTTCTAACCAACGTAATACTCTCTAGAATTTCAACTCCTAAATTGTGAGTGGAACGAAGAACAGGAAGTGGGAATCAGCCATATTTGTCACACACGGGAAAACCGCTCCAATTATTACACAGAAATGCTAATATTAATCCTAATATGGAATATGCCAGGAGATTCTCCTAATTTTTTTTCTGTATGTAAACAAGAACTAATGTGTTTCAAATGCGATGGAACTGTTTCGGATAGCCAACAAAGAGCGCACTGGTCAGCAGCTGTTTCGTCCTGTTTGGGCCTCGTCAATAGTGCGCATACTTTTTCTTTCCCAAACAGGACGACACAGTTGTCCAGTGCTCTTTGTTGATTATCACAAACATTTCCATCACATTTGAATGCATTTATCTCGTGGGGAATTAGCGATCATCTCCCAAGCAGTGAAACACACACCCAAGATCATCAAAAGTGCCTTGTGCCTCTGAAAAGTCGACTGGGCTAATCCAAGCTTGATACTCCAAAAAGAGAAAAAATGAACACTATAAAACAGTGGACAAAATACACGTGTCTCAGATTGCGTGTTCGTTTCGTTCATTTTGTTACGTAATCATGGAACGGGGAAGGAATAGAGAAGGGGGGGGGGGGGGGG
>UZAN01047478.1:2041-13552 GCA_900618425.1 Echinostoma caproni
CGGCACCAAGTGTTATCTGAGAGCCTGAATAACTTACATCTCTCTAGAGGAGCTCTTTGATTTCATGACACTTAAACGAATCCGACGCATTTCATGCAATAAATTTAGTTGTTCATCCCTGATCGCCATATTGTCATTTTAATCATGATAAAGATGACTGACCCACAGACTGACCGGTGCAGTGCAAGTTAAAAAGGTTATATTTTATTTTTATCTTTCACACACATCTGAGGCCAGACTTTGTACCAAACAAATAACGGTACAATTACACTGAGAAAAAATTCCATGATTTATTTATGGTCGCGATACGGCCAGATTGTTCAGACCAAGGTAGGTGAATTTTCTAGGGAAATTTACAACCAGCGCCTTCGGCTAACCAAAGCCTGACCCACAAGGGAACGGGTAGTGTACCAAAATCGGTGTCCAGTCCAACGGATCATTCGCCCTTTGGACATGGTTAAACCTTCAAGGTGTCCAATACAGCCCCATGCCCAACCGAAACGGCAACCAGTACCATAATTACGGTGTGCGGTTTGTATTTCTATTTTTGGTTGGTTTGAAATCAGGGTTTGTGGCCAGCTCCCCTGGGTGAGCTGCCAGCGGTCCACCAACCCGGATATGGGCTTTTCGCCCCTGACTGTGGTGGGAAAACACCTCCACAACACGAGAAGGCAGTGAATAGGACTTTTTCAACCGATGCTATTTGTGACGCTTGGTCGTCCTATGGGAGCATTTCGCGAGGTGCAAGAGAGGGTGACCAGCCGTAACCCTAGACACCCAATCCCTACCGTACTGAGGCTTTCGGAGTGTAATTCATAATCTAGTAAAAAATTGCGTGCGTGCACAGGCGATTGGCACGGCTACCCGCATGGAATGTCTTATGATTTTAATCGCATTCACAATTAACTAAGTACTACAAAGCTAAGAAAAACAATCCGTTAGAGGATAATCAACAAGTAAAAGCATAGTGTGTATTCTAAAATTACACGAATTTGAAACATGTTACATGAATCCAAATCAGATCGCGACCCATGCGCATCAGATCACACGTGACCAATTCACCTTGCTCAAATGACTTCACCAGCATTATCAGGTCCATCGATTTAAGGATTTGTATGAGCCAGCTGTTGACCTTGAGAAATCATTTTGGCATCACTACAACCAGTCCCTGCTCTAGCTCAATGACGTACGTTCTTCCCAGGCCAGGAGTTCACTGATATAGCTAACGACAGACGTATAACACCGAATTGCGGACAAATATGGTGCCAACGGTACCGTTTCTCATTCGGAATAAACACGACATAGCACAATCCATCTTTGTGAGCTTTTCGCAGGCAACAGAACTCGATTATCATACCACTAGCAGGTCTAATCAGCTGCCCGGTGGTGAAGTGGGTAGTATGGTTATGTTCCACCTGTGAGGTCCAGGTTTTGATCCGCATTTGGGTCGACGGATTGGCACTGCTGGCGAGACCCAACCAGGTCGACGCAACTGTCCAGTGCTTCCTAGCTTTCCAGTTCAAGTCTAATTCATAAGACGAATTCACCACCTGATGCGTAAGATAAACGCAAATTTTATTTCATAATTCATTACCTCATATTTTTAGCCGTCTACCGAGTAGAAAACAAAGTCCAGTAGGCGAAACATCAACGGGCCATTACAATCATATACAGTTATTTAGATTCGTCCAATTGGTTTTGATCGCATCAAACTATGTAAAACAGAAGAAGTCTGTTTACCTGATGCTTCCCTCAATTAGTTCATTGGTGCGTCCCTCGGGAGTGGAGTGGGTTTCTTCATCCGAGGCCACGGGAAGGCTAGAACCCGAACGAACTGCTTTTGGTTGCATCGGTGGGGGGGGGGATCCAACGTTCGGATAGCTAGAGTGTAGCTACCGGGGACTTGCGTGCTGCTAATCGTGTTTTGTCCCCATGTGACTCATGTGAGTGTCCTCGGTCCCTCGTGTGACTGATTCGTATAGGATTTTTCACACCGAACAACCCTACAATGCGTTTTCACAGTTGCACTGACGAAGCGCACATCCAAACTCGGAGATGGGTTCTTTGATCCACAAACGCACAAATATTCCATGGTCTCTTGCAACAGACATCAATTGAGATGCAATTGGGAGATCGCGCAGCCGCATGAACCGTGAATTTTTTTCATTTTCCGGATCGGATGACTAGGACGAATCAGACAGTTGTCAGCCGACTGACCAATCAGGACGTCAAGGACGCAGTCTGGTTGTTGCGTCATCCTATCGTTCCCATGCACCCAATAAACCACTCATATTTCAAGTGAGTAATAAAGGATTTGATACAATTTCAAAAGTGAATTCGTCGTGTATATGGTAAATGAAGCGTGAACTGAAAAGCTAGGGAACAATGGACAGCCGTTTCAACCTGGTTGGATCTCATCCGTGTAGTGCAAATCCATCGACCCAACTGAGGATCGAACCCGGGACCTCACTGGCAGGAAGCAAGCATGCTACCCACTCGGCCACGCCGGGGCATTTGCTCAGACCGTTCTTCATTTTCCAGCTACATGATGTAGAACAACCCGGCTTTTCGAGCTTGTTGCGGGCCGCAGACCCTGCTCATCTCAGCACTAGCCTTTCGGGGTTATGAATCGGTTGGAAACATTCACAACCTGACTGCTTATTTCAACTGAGTAATGCAGGACCACTCATACTTTTGTATCACATTCTGGTCACAGAATACACCTGTATGTTGTTTTCTAGCGCTATACTCACGCTCTCTCGTATTATTTTTGGGAGCCTGGGGTAGAGGCCTTCGTGTCAGTCGTACATCTAGGTAGAAGATAACACATAGTGAAAGCTATCGGTCTGGGTTATGTGCATCAAACTGTAAAATAAGGACAACGATCAAACAAATTGTGACTGTGAGAATCAGTTTGAAAACTGGGCAGAACTTGAACACATTCAGAGTGACTAGGTGGAACATGGTGGATAAAAAAAAACACAGTGGCAAATACAGTTGAAGAGAAAGAGAGAAACAATCAATTGTTCTAGATAAGATAACGCACTAGTGTGGGGATCAAATGACACGGAACGGGAGGGCGGGAATCACAGAAGAAGAGAGAAGGAGGCGAAATACGTGAAGCACTCTAAACCGGGATGATTTTTATGGCAATGCAGGAGGTTAACTAGGTGCCCGCGAAAGAATAGATCAGTTCAGGGAAGAAAAGTTGAATAAGCAAGTCATCGAATTAGAATTTTCGCGAGCAAGCAAGGGATTTACCCGGCTCCTCTCTGTCCTCAAAACGCCTTAGTCGGCTACAAATGGACACGTTTACATCCAGTTAGATGTGAGCAAACAAATGTAAATGAAATGATGGAATTCAAACAGGCAAGATGGATAATTCGCAGCAATTTACCTCATATTTGTCTTCCCGTTTTGATCAAATGGATCAAACAGAGAGAGAGTGATGGTTCCTTAACCTCGGGCAATGAGTACATCGCTAGCGAGGAAGCCACATTCGGTCTGCATCTTTACCGTATTCACTAACTGGGTGTATTCCACTAATCTGCGAACACTCTCTAGGCGGGTTCGAAAAACAGAGCAGATGTTAAATCCTCGGAATCCATAACGTCTGGAACAATGCATCATCTTTCGCCGTCGTGGTTCTATGCGCTCCTAGTTCCAGACTGGATTTATCCCGCATCAATCTGTACAATAACCGTTTTGCCGCATATCTCGAACGCACTTTGACAGAGAGGCCAGTAAACTGTTTCTGACCCAGTTTTGATGCATGGTTTAGACGTGCTTCCTCCTGTTATATCTTATTATATTTCACATACATCTGAATCCAGACTCTATGTCAAACAAATCATGGTACAATAATCTTTACAAAAAGAGCAACGTTCCATGATTTATTCGTAACGTAGCCGTAAGCCATCGTGTGTTTGGGAGTCTATCAGGTATAAATCTGCTGACACACCGAATTCAGATGAGTAGACTTCACTGGCTAGGGCACGTATTGCGTATGCGCTTTTTGTGATATCTAATTATCATTGATTTGGTTTTGTTCATCATGCGATTTGCAGGGCAATCAGTGTGTTCTACTGGAATGCGAGCATATCGACTCACAGAAGTCATTTGATGGTGGTGGATCGGTGGTAACATCACCAAATTAACGCCCCGGGGATTAATGTTCGAATCCCACCACCATCGCCTGACTTTACCCATTGTGTGTGTTGAATAGCAACATTTTGATTGGTCGCTTCCTCCTTCCGGAAAATTGTATCTTTGTATATTCAATAAAAGGAGGTAAAATGAAAAGAAAAGAACAAAACATGCCAGTAAAATCGATACAATTGTCACTTTCGTGGAATCATACTTACAATGAGAACGGTAGCTGCCATGAGTAGTATTTTCATTCGTATATGCAAATCACGGGGAAAAGCGACATGAAAGACGTCCTGATCGTTTCGCCATCGACGAATCAGGCGACCAATGGAACGACCACCGGAACAGGAATAGAGCTGGCAAAACGCGTGGGGAAGAGAAACACCGAGGAAGAAGAGAAAACAAATGACGAACGTGAGGGGGGCAATCCGCCTCAGCTGTACCTTTGCCGAACGAACACGTTCGGTTTGTGACAGTAAAACAGGTAAAACACGTCACCAGTGTAGAGTACAGTTATCTCACTCACTTGTATCAAAACAACCTTATTATTGATTTGGCTGAACCACCGATCGGGCTTCATCTCCACACATAATTCTCAGCTCATTCAGTTAATGATACGCTGGAGAAGTGCTATGAACTCGAGTTTCGCTCACATCAGAGCGCAGTTTAGGATTCAGCCCATCCGGGTTTCGAACTCCGAATGCATCGCAAGAAGTGTGTGAATGTGTGTGTCTGTGTGTGACCACTATATTAACCAGTTCACACTGGAGCTGACCACAATTGCCAATTCACATTTACCAATCATTACTCTTGACCCGACAAAAACGGAATGCAATACAGTATATTATCCTTTACCTTTAGTTAAAAATGTTCCACCAAATTAGGTCTAAATCGAAAGTTTGGGTGGGTGTATTGTCCGAATAGCTTACAAACAGTTTAGTATGTCTCATATTGTTACTATTAAGCCGGTTGACACAGGTTTTACATACACATGTCTTCCATGCGATGGATCTGGAGTTCGAACGGACGGATGGAACGGTGGAGAATATGCCCTACTGATGAGCTCAAATTAGAGCGAAACTCCAGTCCAGTGCTTCTCGAGTGTATGGTTAATTGGATGAACTCAGGATTGTGCTTGACGACTAGGTCGTAAGGATTTTCAGATAAAATCAATAATATTTGTCCCACAACACTATCTACAAGTAACTGTGGGTGAAGTGGGGATCAGGGATACTTTGCAAACGTCACGTAAACTTAAGGCTATGTGAAATGAAAAATGAGTGTGGCATATTGCCTCCAGTTTGAGAACCATCCATGAACACAAAAATTGGCAACTATTGATCCCCGTTAATGAAAGCTTGTGTATGATAAAACAGTGATTAGTTTATATAGCACTACACATGGTAAGACAAAATGTCATAATTCAAACAATCACCGTAGCTGATTGAGCACTATCGAAACCTGAAATTTGCTGGCATCGATCGGATTGTAGAATCTATTACCACGTTGCAGATGATAGTTGGAAAGATATGTATCATTCATGAAAGGTGCAGTAATGGTTTGATGTACCTCAACCCTTTGCATTTATCTGTTCGATGCTATGCAGTTTACAAGGCACATTTAAATGAATCATTCCAGCATTGGTTGATTTGTACGCTCGAAGTAGCCCAGTACTTCATCGTGTACATTTATCCCAACCACGTATCCACCTGATTGATGATCGAGAGCATTACCGTCAAGCGCAGACATCACGTGTTGAGCGGCGTTTGGGNGGCAAAAACTCCTCAATTCAACGAATTCATTGGGGTGGATTGTGCGGATCCAGGAACAGACCTTGCGTTAACATCGATCACATTGTGTTCGGGTTCGTTGCTGCATGTCAAGCAGGGGAATGGATACACAAATGCTACTGATCACAACCATATCATTGAAGGTCTCCGCTCCGGCAGATTACGAGTCTGGTAACCACAATCCTTTTCCAATCACTGCCATTCTCGGTTAGGGAGTTCGTTCGATGGCAAGGGGTCGAGCATTGTGATGGGCGTGTTTTTAACACGTGAATAGGGTAGGGAGGGAAGTAGCAAGTGACCCTAACAGAATGGCGAAAAGTGTTTTATTCGATCACTTTTAGACTAGCAAAACGATGTCCCCGTGGTTCATTCACGGTGAATTCGAACGTCTGAACAGGTCCGCGCACACACACACACACGCTTCTTCGTGTCCGAATGCGTCTGAATAGTTTCAATGCTCCCAGCACCACATCACACCCCACTATCGCGCAATCTGTTCCCGTCCTATACCGGTTTTCTCAATACATTCTTGGGTATGACAAGCTTTTTAAAAAATATAAAAATAACAATCGCACCGTGTGAGAAACAAAGTCAATGGTCAGCCTATACATTTTCAAATTCAAGTGAATCCACCTGTTCAGTTATGAAAATCGTTAGTCAAAATCCGGAGACTTCGAGCAACTGATTACAGAAGGCCCCAAAAAGGTGGATGTGGTATTCAGTCAACCTACAGCAAAATAGTGTGACGATAACCGGGTTCGAACCTCGGACCTTAAAGTTTGAAGCACATTAAGAGATAGCGACTTGAAATGCTGGAATCACATAACAACGTGCGGGATATTTTCAAAACCGCCATAATTTTTCAGATCCTGGTATGAGGGTATGCAGACTGCAACCGGGAAACTCGGTGAAGTTAGGTTCGTTGGATGGGGACCACGGGATCAGTCTAGCCGATAGTTAGAGATACATTGATATCGCTATGTCGCAAACAATGAGACTCCTGCATCTTCTCATTGACAATGCAGCTAAAAGACAGCAACCAAAACCGCTTCAACAAAGGGCAACTTTGTGAATGCAGAAAAAAGAAAACACTGAACGCTCGAATATGTAGTTCAGTTCAGATTTTACAATCATTAACAATGTGCCTTCGTGTGCCGGTTTTGGTTGCCTATTTGAATAACGAGGCAGAGGGGAATATCGAATGTGGTGAGCAGAGTCAAAGAGAGTGTAGAGAATTTGCATGGACTAACGTTGCCAGCACAATGAGTGAATGCACAAGCGCCACTGATTGCAACACTCAGCCACATCACTCAGACTCTTTAACCCCCGGTTATGATGAACTCAGGGTCCCCAAACAGGAGCCCCATGTGAGCAAGTATCCTGGTCAGGGTTTTCATACTCTCTTGCTGGGTCTCAGCTTGAACACCATAATTTTTTCCCACCCAACACCTGCCCGCCAGATATCGCCCACCTATTTGGCAAATGCCAACCGAGCTTTCTGTATGCGCGCCGACACTTCATCTGTGATGTGTCCACCAGGTGAGATATAGCTGCTCAGATAGCAAAACTTATCTACTTTATCAACAACATCCCCGGTCAGGGTGAAGCTGGGGACGGGGCCAACCCAATCTTGAAGCAACATTTTACACTGTGAATGTGCAAAACGCATACCGAACAGGGACACACTAGCACTCAAACTATCCAGAAAAGCTTGCAACTTATCTGGATCTTCCCTGAGTAGCAGAATGTCGTCTGCATACTCAAAATCAGACAGTTTACCACCTGGGAGCAAATCGATACCGCTATCCTCGCGCGAGGATAGGGCTGTTTCAAGAAATAAATCTATCACGAAGTTAAACAGAAACGGAGAGAGAGGGCAACCCTGTTGAACACCACTTTCCGTAGTGACCTCGGGCGATAAAGTGCCATGAGCTCAAACTCAGCTTCGGCTATTAGTATAAAGGGATTGTAACAGAAACATATTGCTCGGGTCAGCCAATCCCACTGACTCAGTTCATGCCCATGCGAATGTGTGTATTTGTGGGATACGGAATATGCACTGTGTGTCTTAGCAAAGCCTTACTCGAATTAACCTAGAGTGTACTACAATACAGTGGAATAAATCAATCAGATGGGGAGAGAGCACAGGTCACAAATGCATGCATGCCTAGAACAGATATACTGGTAATTGCATGCCACAAAAATGTACCATGATCTCTACATATACAGATGATTCGTCAGAAGGGAACCGGAGCAGAGGCATAAGGCAGTGGTCACACTCGAGTAGTGACATTTGCGGGGGGCATGGGTGGTTACATCATGTCAACCGAGATTTATTATACCGTCGAGGTCAAGTCGATTGTTACACATCTGAATATAGTTTAGGCATGTGGATGGGAGGTGCGGGGGGGGACATATGCAAAACAATAATCCAACCTGGATAGACAGTAGTGTCGTTTCGAGTAGACGAATGGACTAGGCAAGTTTCTCCAAAACGTTAGATTTGTACGCAAGTTGTGAAATAGAACAAACGTTTCCATCAGTTTCGAACGATAAAGGGAATTGCACAATCTTTTCGGTTGATTTCTGAGATAAAAACAGAACAGAACAGTAGTGTGTGAACTGATCACTGAGATAAATCCATCACAACTACTGACCTTAAGCGAAAAATGAGCAGGCAACTGTCAAACAGTTTTCACAATCGGACTATTTCTCCGTTGCCGAATTCCTGAATTTTGCTTGAACCACCGATTTGTTTGCACACCGCTCTTCATTGCCTTTTTTTGTGCACGAGGTCTACCTCAAGCTTGTTTCGCCTGATGTTTTCAAAGTGAACTTGAAGTCCATGAGAACGCTAGTGGATTGATTTTAAGAGAGAGAGGTTTTCGGTTACCAGTGGACAATGCGAAGAAGACTTCTCTGGCTCCGGCTGGGGTTCCCAAAGAAATACCCCCTCATCCGTGTGAGCAACCGTGAAGTATGCAGTGTCCAAAAGTCTTAGATACCCCTTTGGAGATATCACTTAGTGTTCAACTAATGCTGCCAACCACTCAGAGGCTATTAGATTTTTGAAACTAAAGGCTTCTTTTCACTTAGCTGCACTCAATGTCCACACACTCTCTAGCAGATCGCTCAATGATCTACTTTAGCTAGAACCCTTGAAACCTTCCATTTAGATGTATGCTGTGTCTCCGAAACACGCATACAAGATCCTACATTGAAACCTTCCATTTAGATGTATGCTGTGTCTCCGAAACATGCATACAAGATCCTACTTTAATCACCTCATTGCGTTCTCCAGATCCAACCCCATCCTCACGCTTCACTCTCCGTGTGTTAGGCGATTCGACATCCGAAGCTCACGGTGTTGCTGGTGTTGGGATTGCGCTGAGTGTCAAGGCCGAGCGTTCACTTCTCAATTGGATCCCGGTTAACAGTCGACTTTGCGCCGTACGTCTGGATGGTTCAGCACGGGTCAAGAGCTACAGAACAGAGCGTCGATGCTTATTCGTCGTATCCGCGTGTGCTCCGACAGATTGCAGTTCACCAGAAATGAAGGATGAATTCTACAAGGACATTTCTCTACTGCTTCAAGGTGCTCGGTCAACAGACATTGTGGTAGTCGCTGGAAACCTTAACGCTTAAGTGGGATCCCTAGACGAATCAGAGAGGCTGCTTGGCGGTTCACATGTAATCCCAGCTAATATGACTGACAGCGGAGAATGCCTACTCAAACTTTGCTCTGATCACGGACTGTTTCTGTCGATCACCATCTTCTTGCACAGAAAAAGGCACCTTAAATGGAGACCTCCAAGCATTTTACAGCGCTAGACTCAAATCGACCACATCACCATCAACCACCACTGGCGAGGATCCATTGAAGACCGCGGCTCCTATTGGTCAACACCCGTGGACACGGAACATGCTCTGCTATGGGTGAGATTCTCCATACACCTAGTAAATAACCACAGAAAAGTTACCGAAAACGGATACCCAAGATACAATGTCAGCAATGGTTGCAAATTGGTCTTCGAAGCGGAACTATCAGATCGCCACTCAGCTCAACCATCAGCCGGAAGACTGAGTGAAAACTGGACGGCAATCAAGGAAACGGTCCAAACGTCAATCATGACAACGTCAGATTCTGGTACACGATCAAATAAAAAATATGGGTCTTCCAGGCCTCGGTTGCTCTGCTGGGCACTCACAAAGCCATTCCTTCGGATTCAAAATACGACAGCACGCGAATCTGTTAAACACCAGCTCATCAACAGTCTGAGGAATGACCATGAGAAGTGGTGGGTAGAGAGATGGAGAAGGCTGCGGCTATCAGCAATAGTCGCAATCTTTTCCGATTAATTAGGAGTACAGGTCCAAGGAAAGTAGGCGTGAGGTAATTAAAAAGTCCGACGGCACACTGAATCATATTCAGCAACGCCGTCTTGATCGATGGGCAGAACATTTTTAGGCTCAGTTCAGCTGCCCCTCGTCGGCAAAAGACCTCCCTATACCCGGTTCAACTGTGCAAATACTGCCACTTTATATAAGTCCTTCACCTGAAATGGAGGTTACCCGAGAAATAAATTATCTCAAAAGGTATAAGGCTTCCGGTCCCGACGGGCTGTCGCTATCTGCTTTTAAGGATGGAGGATCAGTCTCGGTTTTTGGGTTAAGCAAACTCCTAGGCTCAGTGCTGGAGAGGGAACAGTTTCCAAATGAATATTGTAAATCGGTGATCATACCAATTTAAAAGAAGGGCGACAGGTCCTCCTGTGAAAACCACAGAGTAATTAGTTTAATCAACATTGCCTCTAAACCTCTCGCCGGCGTCATATGGCGACGATTGTCTGCCGCTCGTGAAGAGTGCACACGTGAGAACCAGGCTGGCTGCAGACCTGGTCGAGGTTGTATCGATCACATCTTCACGCTTCGTCAAATCCTAGAACACAGACACAATTTTCGTAAACCCACCATCTCTGTCTTCCTGGATCTGAAAGCGGCTTTCGACTCACTCGATCACTCTAAACTCTGGCGCTGCCTTGCCCTGGTATGAGGGTATGAAAAGCCTAACCGGGAAACTAGGTCACACAGGTTCCGTTGGGCTCTTTGGTTAGAGATACTGAATGGTGTCGCAAACAGTGGCGCTCGTGCATCCACTCATTATTCACCTAAAACCACTTTATATGAATTCTCTATCTTCCGATTGAATTTATTTTCAACATTCCAATCTTCATTTCACTCTTTTATCCAAATGGGGCAACAAAAGACAGCAACCAAAATCGGTGCACGAAAGTGCGTGGTTAATGGTTTTAAAAACTGATCTGAACTGATTGTCTGATTTAGCTTTTTAAAGACGTTGCTCCCTATCGGTGTTCCTCGTCTTGTCTTTTCAAAAAGTGTCCCGGGAGTGGCTTCACTTGATATCCTGCTCCATTATTTTACATGTTTCCCGGTTTCTAAACCGGATAGCTTTTGATATGGGATATGTATAAAGTGTCAGTATCTGAATATACACTTGGATTACCGAGCTTGTGTTCCATTTGCCTGAACACATGGGGGGGGGGGTTCGGGT
>UZAN01047479.1:4968-26337 GCA_900618425.1 Echinostoma caproni
TGAATCCGTTTCTTTATTTGTTCCTTGTCTTGCAAGAATGTATCCCGGACTCCGCAATCGTTTAGTCTCAGTTGACTTTTTTGTGTTAAACGTCTGACTTTATTTCCCTCTATTTTCTTCCCTTGCCTCGGTCTCAGTTTATTTAAGCTTTATTTGTTCTTTGTCGTTTCATTCCTGTTTTACGTTTTTAGTGTACAAATGATTGTCAACCCTATTCTGTGACTCTCCGTTCCGTCTCAAAGTTCCTACATTATTGTCTCACATTCACATCTCGCTCTCTGTGTGTATCGATCCTCCACACTGACCTCAATTCACATACAAGCTGTCTTTCATGCCCACCTGAAATGCGCCCATCTTGTACGTTACGGATAACCGAATGATCACTTCATCCCCCCCGACACACACGCAGTTTCGGGCTGCTCTAATTTGATATGGTTTTGCACTGATTTCCATCTTGTGTTTTCTTCCCTGTTAGTTTCTACCGTTGCTCTCAATTGGGTATGAAATCAATATTCACCGGTTCCCCTAGCCACCATTTTCATTCTCGTTCTTCCGTGTAACCATAAATGAACAGACAGCAGCAAAAAACACCGGTGTTCTCCGTTTCATAGTGCACATCATCGACGGACAGCCTCCATCCCCTCACTATTTCTGCGAACAAGTTGTACATCAAACCTCGTGTTTGCTATGGTTTGTATATGCTCTCCCCTCCAATGTACCCTCCTCAAATTAATGCCTCCTTCACTCTGATGATCGCTCCTGGACGTCTCATTCATTCATCCACGCACACGGTTTTATCGGTTAGACTCGATCCTTTATGCCAGTGTTCTACGTCTCCATCCGTCATATTGACATAACCACTGATCTTCTTAACCCTTCTTTTCTGAAACACAAGGTACATTTGTTCTTAATAGTGCAACATTTCTCAATCTGTCATTTGCTTTTTTTTGCACCGTTTTACCGAACTGTTCATCTATTTGAATCATCCCCGTCGCTGAATTGTCCCACGTGATCATCGGTATCGTTGTTCCATCCAGACTGCTGTTCTGTTCCCTAGTCTCTTCCTACCGGCGCGATAGAAGCTGGGGAGATTTGCTTTCCATGTGTACATAGTATATGCGCGCTTCCCTGATCGTTTTCTCCCAATTGAGCTCCTTAGGCAAACACATGTTTCTGAGTCATATTTCTCCCCCTTGCATCATCATTATGATCTGTTCAGGATATCCGTTCGGTTCAACGTGGATGCCACTGTGAACTTACGGACTGCAATCTTATCCATTCAATTGTTCTGTTCCTTCACTTTCCTATTCAATGTGAACTGTCTTGTCCGAAAAAATTCCTGATTGTTTTTTTTTAAACTGTATTACTTAACAGTGCTTCCTTCTTTATCGGATCCCATCACAGTTCACACCCGGTCCTGAAAAACTGTCACAGATGCAACAATCCAAGCTCTGTCCCCTTTTTGCCCCGGTTTCGGGTTCTTGTTGACTCTCCTCTCTCGTTCGTTCGCTCGCTCGCCCTTTTTCCTTCTGCCCTCGATTGTTGTCTGTTTCATGTGAGCACCCCGTGGCGGGGATTTCCCGGGATATAAACACAGGCACCAGAATCCACCGAATGGTCCGGTCTAAATTGTTGGCTTTCTCATTTTTTTTTTCCATTTCTTATCATGATATCATTCAGCCTTGTCTTGTCGTTTTTATTCTCGAATTCTCTATACGAGAGAGGTTAAGAAGGCTCACGGAAAAAAAGCACAATGGTGACCTATAAAGAATGAGATAGCAGTAGATAGATGGCATTAGATATTTTTTTCCGTTTCGTACTCCCGTCTCCCTCCAAAGGGGCTGAGGGTTTCTTCTTTCTAATCTGGGGACGCAAACCGGTTGGCATCAGTTTTTCTACTCCGGTCCTAATGGCCACCGACCCTCTGCTATTTTGTTCACCTTTCGAGAAGATGAATTTTCTTGTAGAACAGTCAACCGGAGTTTTCAGTTTGCCAAAGCCAGACTCGCCGGGCAGCGGGAGGTATGTGAAAACAGCAATGCGCCGGTGTCCATTTCATCGGATCATACGCTCTTCGGACGGGGTCGAACGTCCAAAGTGCCAATGACGAATACCACAACCATGTATGTGTAAGTGAGTGTGGTTGGTTTGGAATCAAGCTTTTCACCAAACTCCCCTAGATGAACTACTGGTGGTCCACTAACCAGATTAGTTCTGGATGTCGGTTTTTTGTCCTCTCACTTTTGTAAGAAAACATTGAGTATCGGTGCTTCCTCGGCATAGGCTATTTGAGACACTTGGCCGTATAAGAGCATTTCGCGAAGTGCAACGGAAGAATGGCTATCCCCACACCGGCCTGGAGCAACTGTAAGAAATATGAGAATCGCAATCTCGACCAACTGAATTGGAGCCTCGGCTTTAGCGGCCTCTATTGGAATTGAGCCAGAAATTGGAAATTGAATTCGAGTTACGATCCTACTTCCTTGCATTTTCTTAACAAGTCACAAGTGACCTTCCGTATGTTGCTATGTCGAAATTCCCGTGTTTACTTGTTTAAGTGGATAACCGCGGAACGTTTGTGTTACGTGAGAGTGTGATGATGATCATTTTCCGACGACAAGGTGTATCAAGTTCAAAATGGAAAGTCGTCGTTTCGTAGAATTACATCTGCACTTTATCTACTTTAGGCAACCTAACGTATCGCCCTAGTATTGTAGCGAGAAGGCGAGCTGATTGGGAAAACGTTTATTGATCCAATTCAAAAACAACTGGTGTATGCGTCCAATTATACATATTCAATTCTTAACCGCGCGCCAGAATGATTCATGCCTCTTTCTGTTGATCAATCCCTGCTGGTTTTGGTCCGCACTTGACACGTACGTTGCCTCTTCTTCCGCGTGCCGTTCCGACTGGTTTGACCCGATCGTAGCGCGAGATACGGTGATCGACAGCTCCGACGTTGTGGCATTCGGTGGATACCTTTCTGGCTGGATGCGGATTGTCTGTCGGGCTGTAATTGTTGAATCGTTCGTTTCTGGTGGTAGTCAACATTGTCTCTCGAAGTACTTCCAGCCGCTACCTCTGCTTGGATGGCCCCATTCCTGATTCTCTTTGTATCACCTTTTATCACAGTCTGACAGGGGAATCATTTCTCTTTTAATACATGGATCAAGAACTATTTGTTCGAACCATTGATCCTCACTTGCGCCGAAATCCACGTGATGCTTCACCTGGTGAGGTCTTGAAGATAGGCCAGTAGCGATCTGAATTCACAAATGTTCGCGTTGCCATAGGTCAAATCATCGACATACATCAGTTGATAGACTTGCATTGCTCATCTCTCACCTACCACTGGAGGGCGCACTAGTTCTAAGTGTTCACCGTTGCAGTATGTTGATCAAGTACGTAAAAGCTATTCAAACGACTGCACACAGCCGTGTGGTCAACTAAGCCGGTGATTCAAGGCCAGGAGCTGTGTTCCACGATGGTGTTCATTTTTTTCGCCTCTCGTATTCAATTTATTTTTGCACTCACTGGAGAGATGGTACTCGTCCGTCAGACTGCTATATGTGGTTCTGGTATGAACAATTCAACTTCAACCTGGTTTCGATTGGTGCATCGTGCTTTAAGTGTTGGTGTAGAGAATCTTTCTTGAGGGATATATCTCTGAACAATCCATTGGTATGAGCGCTGTATGGTTGGTCTGCTGAAAAGCAAAAAATCGTTCCTTTTTTATTCGTTCCCATTCAGCTCACAGCTTCCAGTTTGCAACGTCATTTCTCCAGCGCACGTATGCATTATTAGATTACCCCTAAAATGTCTGCTGAATTAGCTCTCTTGCATGATTCACCAATGTGATTAACCTTCGCCCCCTCCCGTCCTTGTGCCTTTTGTTTTCTATAAATGAAAAGGGTTCGGCAGATCTGGTTGATTGCGTAACAATAGCATACTCGAATCGATACCAATTAGTTGCATTCTTCTGACAGGATCGGACGATTGTGGTTTCATCAGTCAGACAACAGTAAATCAGGTCGATTGAATTGATGAACTGCAATTGGAAGCATAGTTTCCCCGTAACGAATTGGAATGAAGAAGCCCAAAACACGGGTTTGCATAATGTATCCCCTGGATCATCTGTTCGCTGAATCTGTGCACATGCACATTACTGCAATCTATATGATCATTAATATATGGTAAGTAAATGACAGAATCATAGGCGGAGAAAGATTATGGTCAAAATTACTCACCACACACATTTGTTACCAAGGTAACGTCAGAGTGATTAGCAATTCACGCTGTTTATACAGTTTCGGATGTTAATTTTGGTCTGCAGTATGCACGTGTACAAATGCAACGAAATGATCCGGACCTGCAATTATCGAGAGCTCCTGAATGGGGAGTGACCCTTCGTGAACTATTAAACCAAATACGTGAACTGTACAAACGGCGATTTTGAGAACATTGCTCATGGCTTCTGCTCACGATCAATCGATTTGCATCGGAGTATTTATGTATGTATGTATGCATGTAGGTAGATATGTAAGTATTATATACGTATGTGGTTGTGTGCGTGTGTTTAGTTGAGTTTAGTTTATCTAACCAATAATCATGAACAATCCTACGGTAGCTTTTATTGATTTATTTTGGCTACTCATTTGAATGAGTAAGTGAAGTAAACGCTGGAAGCAGTGTCCATGTGAAATGGAGGAGCCAGGAGATCTTGGTTGAAAAGAAACTGAATAGATGCCACCACTGAAAACATTCAGCCAAATCACTCAGAGTCTGCAATCATCGGTTACGCTGATCCCGAGGTCACCACCCGGGAATCCTGACTCAGATTTATGGTCAAGTCTTCTGCTCAGAGTTTTCAGACCCTCTTTCCGGATCACCGTTTGATCACATTTTCCGCCCACAACCAGTATTGAGAAACACCGCAAGTCGGGGAAGCCGAACAAGTGAGACGCGTGGCATTGATGATGTCACCTCGGTTGGTGTGATGAAACGTTTACATACAAATTGCCAAGATCGGCGAACAGCCTAAATGGAATTTAGTTCATCCGAGCTACGAGAACCGATTTTCATATGTTTTAGCTAACACAATCTTTGAAAGTCGAGTACACAATCAAGTGGGCTACTCAGATCACACTTAACCCCATCAGAACAAGTCGGTTTTCGCCTCCAGGCTAGCGCAGGCGGGGTAGATAACACCGTTCGAAATCCAAAAGTATATTTTGTCCTGTCCTGAAGCTACCGTAGGTGTCGCAAATCAGCAGTCACAATCGGAGCCTTTCGCGTGCGTTCTGAACCTTCATCTGATATTTGTTCACTAGATTTAACGTTACTGTCCAAACAGCAAAATTTATCCACTATACATGTTATTTTCCCAGCTTAGGTGACATCTGGCGCTGGACCAACATATTTCTACGGAAAAGTTTTCAGAGTAATATCAGTCACAATTGAACAGGAGAGTAGGTTTAAAGCCTTGAAGAACTCCACTTTCTGTGATGAATTCGAACGAAGAAAAGTAGTGAGCTGGAATTGTGGTTTGGCTATTTTGCATATACAGAATTTCAGCTATTGAGAGATACCTCTCCGGCGCACTCCTCATGGGAGGATAACCCCAGAGTACAATGCAGCCAAATAAAACGAATATCATCTTTGGACCAAGGAAATCCGATGGGCTTATCTCTGGGCTAGAGGATGTGATCAAAAGTGAAAATATGATCAATACAATCTCGGCCAAGTCTAAAACCACCGTTGACGTGCTACAGACAATCCACGAAGCATAATGTCAACAAGAACTTTGCAGAGGATGTTGAATAGACTAACTCCTCCCTGGTTTTCGCAATAGAATCCATCACCTTCCCGGTCATAAGTGCGATTTCTGATACATCATCTAGTTGGGACTTTTTTCACTTTCCAATACTGAACCCCGGTCTCTCCGATCTGGTTAGAACCTTGGTCCTTTGAAGCCGTTGGAGGATAACCCAATTCAGACCAGAAGTCTTATGAATCTCCTCCCTTCCTGAGGGTAATGGAAAATTTGTTTTGATTATGTGGCGGATTTCCTCGTGTACAGAGCAAATGATGTGTGAACTGAACATCTAAAAAGGACTGGATAGGTGTATCAATCCGATTCGGTCGCATCAGCAGTGTGAATTCATGGACACAACTGGGGATTGAACCGAACGGGCCTCCACTGTATACCATCCACCTGACCAGGGGGTAGGTTATCAGATTATTTCTCCTTTTGCCTATATACACACGATTGTGTATACTTTGAGTTCCCAGATTCGGTCCTCAAATTGTGACGTTTAACTTGCACTGATGATAACACCCAGCGCCAGTTATTCAGCACTTCTTGGGGTTTAGGTTCACCTTTAAGTTTGCTCTCTGCTCGAAGAAATTCACCCGGTAAATTATTTCTCTGGTGGCTCCTGTTTCAGAAGAAGATTTGATATTAGCCACAAGCAGAAGCATGAGGTGACAAGTTTCATATCGATAAAGACTTTTTGAACTGTACCTAAACATATTATCCCCATGACTGAAGTTGGGGTTGCTGAATATGAATCCGCCTGCCGTCAGACTCCCTAATAACTTCAGTTGTATATCTACCTTCCGCGGTTCTATTTTCCTAATTAGGTGGAAGTGATTGCTACTCTTATAAATGGTGGCAGCCTTCTCGAGATCTGTTCCGATTGCTGCGCACTGCTTCTCGTGGTCATTCCTCAGGTACTTAAATAACTGGCTTTGAAGGCATTTGCGCGCAGAGTAAAAATTAGTTTCCGTAGGAATTGCGCTGTGCGTTTCCATTGAAACTTATGACACCGTGATCGATTTTAATACATCACTGAGAAGATTTCGGCGGTTTTCATGTGAAACGGTGTCTATTCTTGTGGCAGACGTTGGTGTTCGAAAAGAACAGTTCGTTGAAGTACACGATCTCTGTTATCTTTTGGTTAGCTGCATAGACACCTCTGTGATTTACCCAGGGATCCCACACTTGGGTTGAATTTGACAGCGTTTATCACGGTGTCTGCTGAGCGAAACTTTTGAAGCTATCCAGACGGTCCGTGTGAATGCATCTTCCGTTTCAGGTGAACTGCACAATCCATACGCCTGGATAACTGCGGTCTTCGGATGCCAAAATGGCCTGAAATGCGAGGGATAAAGTGGGAGAATACGCTTGGGTGTGAGAACATGTTTTACATGCTCGTTTTGGAGATACAGTCTACGAGTAACTTGTAAGTTTCATGGTTTCTGACTGTGGTAGGTTAATCTGGTAGAGTGTCCTGACATTGAATGGTAGGCCTTCGGATTTTGGTTCGGCTTGTTGTTTGTTGGTGCTTTTATTGTCGGTCCGACGTTCGGGACTTAGCCCTATCCCCATGCATAGAGTGAAACAGGCTGGAAGTGGACGGGACAGAATCCTATTTGCTTAGGGGCTGTCTAGCTTGGACTCTCTGCAGCTGTTCCATCAATTACGAAACATTTGGCCTTAAATGTGTTGGCAAATAATGGTAACAAAAGTGACCGCATTGCAACCACATTGTTCTGGCGCTTTAATTCACCACTGGATTGAAACTGGACATTGTGCGGGCATTCGAATATGCATAACGTACAGTTTCATGGGGTTGCAATAGGCAATTACGATAGCTTCTCCTGCTATTGACAGTAGGCCCCTGTACCCTGTACTATTTCGTCCATCTAGCTGGAGTCTTTTGATCATCGAATGGTTTATTCTTTTAAGGTCTTACAATCGCTACTTTCGAGTTACATTAACGTGATTTTGTTGAATGATGTGCAGTTTATTTGTATGGTCCCGTGTTTCATTTGTGAGTTTGAGCTCCGTTAGTTTCAGATCGCAATTTTACCTAATTGCGTGTGGTCAGAGATTTCTCAAAACAGACGAACAGTAACCACGTAACAGGGTACGAAAAATATGTTATTGATCCAGTCTGTCATAAGTCAGTTACAATGGAGCATCAAACAAAATTGACTCAAACTATTTGTAGTATTCTTACAAAAAAAAACAATTGCTAAATGACGCGCAACATTAAGTACAACTTCGTTAAGATCTGTTTTAAACATTCAAATGCAATAGAATTTTAGTACCGAGTTTTACCTCACAAAATACCAGCGCCTGGAAAAAAGATTAATTTCTACTCCTTTCCTGATCTACTTTGTATGTGGTAAATCAATACAAATATTCATTCTGCTATCCACAGACTGAGAACGCATGTTTTCTTTCCAAGCAAAGTTCGTTAGGTTATTAAACGTTGTATATATTCTTATTCGATCCTTCTAAAAAAGTATTCGAATCGATTCATCGAGAGAATAGATCCCCGGAAGATTTGATTGCCTGAAGTCAACTGCCGACTTTGATCTGTGCATGGTTTACACCTACCCCCCCCCCAAAAAAAAAACGAAACATTTTCAAAATTTGTACTGTTTGGTAAAAGTTATTGCACTGAGTCAAACCTCTGATATCGACTAAATCAATATGCTTCATATAGATGAACGATTTCCTGTGCAATACTGCGAATTAGCTCTACTGATTAGGGAGATGGATGAAATACATGCAGATAGATTCTAGTCAGTTGACTGTATTCAAATAAGGTAGTCAATCAAGTTTCAGTCAACTGCTCACAGGCCGTTTATTTTTTCCACAAGGCAATCCTTGGATATCCGTTCGCTAAACGTCTACGAAAAATTTCCGGTATCATTATGTTCAGTCTACTGGAGAATGAAATTGCCGGATCACCAGTCTGCCAATTCAGTCGTACAGAACACCTGTTATTATCAGTGAGCACAGGCTAAGATACAGCGAAATGGTTGTGTTTGCGTGAATNCTCAAGTTTATTTGTAGCAAAATAATTATTTTGATTGTGAATAGATTTGAACGCCAAATGTTAGCGTTTATATCATATGCAGACTCACAAGAACGATAACGTCCCATCCATAGAGAGGATTCAGCTAGGAGGAAGTAGGACTAAGAACTAAGCACTTTAAGGTACGTATGGGGTGTGTATTCTTCATTCTCAATGTTTCTGTGTTGGTCTTTTTTCAAATTTAGTTTATGTTCGGAATGATATTCTTGTGTGTCAAAGGACTTCTGCAACAATCAAGATACTATTCAGTTAAGCACAACACCACTTTCATCTGGCTTTCAGAATTGATTCGAATACATCTATCTCTGATGGAATTTACCCAATAGCTAAACCTTATGATTCGTCACCCTATTCTCTGCATGATTCGCATCTTATGTAATTCGATGTTGATTTCACCTTTCAAAGAAACCTTATGAAAAATGCCGGAATACCTGACCGAGTTTCCACTATTTTGTCTTCTGTCGATTGCTAATTTGTAAATTGAAATGGATCGCGTTTCTTATCAAAATAGGTGTTTGGATATCGACATCGTCGATGCCTTCATCCCACCAGTCTTTCTTTTCCGTAATGCTATGATAAGGCACGTAAGGAGAGAAAGTATGAGAATGAAACAACAATTATTATGTTATTTCAATCATATGAACAGCAGACAATCTTCGATGGGATGGAGTGAACGGTTGTACAGACAGATCATGTAGACTAGAGTCGAATAAATAACTGCCGCATTCTTGAATGATAGTATCGCTGTTTTTCCCAAGTGGTTGGAAGCAAAGATGAATAGATTTTATTTAAACGTGAGGAAAATATCCAAGAGATTTGCAACGTTGAACGTCATAGTAAAACTCTCATCTAATCCGTGTTAGAACTCTGAAAAGAAAAGGAATCTTATGTGTAATTACAACCTTTGCGTAAACGCGAAGTACTCATCAGCTCTAACTATTCGGGACGTTTAGCATCATTATCAAATAGACAAAAAGGGTTTTCTATTTATCTCTAATTTTTCAATTGTTCATTTTGAACACTTCTAGTTTTATTCTGACGACATCCTAACCGGTACGATGGCGTTTAGACCATTTGCCGTCGAGTGATCAAACCTGCCGCATATTTGACTTACCGCACTGCATTGCTCAATTTCAGAATGTCCCTACTACTTAGACGTTTCATGAATCGTGAAACTCGTGACATATGACTTTCGGCGAATACCTGGAACTCGTGCTTGTATAGTTTTCCTGTATAGCACACGTGTATATGATGCAAAATTACTCTTAAGCGGTCGATCGGCTTCAACCAATCAGATCTCAGTATTGAAAAATTCTCCGCTAGTGATTGATCGTTTGCTTGCATGATTGCCCTGTCTGAACACACGCTGATTACATGTAATACCTGTGTTTACTGTTCTTCTACCTGCTTAAATACGTTATTAATAAATCGTATTTCACACGCGTCTGTTTTTAGATTTGTGCCATGAAATAATGGTCTGACAGTCTTTGTAACCAAGAGATCGATCTGCGGTTTTCTAGTGAGCGGAATACTTCTGGTTTTCTTGGCCTAATCGGGTGAGTTTCGGAGTGAGGTGGGAATGGAAACTTCACAAATAGAGCATCTGGTAAGCCAAAGCCAAAGTTTGAGACCACATTCATGCATATACCCATGGGGTAACAGTGGTACCTGCTCATGGTAGTAAACGGAGCTACCCGCTCACTGCGTTCTCCCTTCAATTAAGTAAACACTCAGTAAACCCTTGGGGTCAATATAAGGATAAATCATAGCATTCGGCTGATGGTACAAACACATTTCGAAGAGAATTGCTTCGGATATTCAACCACCGAATGCCTTTAATTTTCAATATGGCTGTATTTGCAAGTCTAATTGAAACTGAAGCAACGGGTGCCTGTGAAATACTTGTAGGTTCTTATAGACAACAGCATTTACACTGAAGTAAACTTTTTTTCCAAATAACAATCGAATAGATTTTGGCAGTGATTTTCATGGTTCGTTTAATATTTAGCAGATGGAATGGTTCAGAATGTAGCGGATACTCCCATTTCGTCAGTATAGGCGAAGAACTTAGAGTACTGATAATCAACAAAGAGCACTGTACAGCTGTTTCGTCCTGTTTGGGACTAGTCAGCAGTGTGTACTTTGGGTGTCCCTGTCAGGAATCGAACCGCGATTCTTTGGGCTAGGACTTCAAACCCATCGCATTTAAGTGCATACAAACATTGGGGACTTAACGATCTTCCGAGGAGTGAAACCCACAACCAACATCATCAATAGGGCCTGGTGCCTGTGAAAAACCGAATGGACTAATCTAAACATTCACCATCTAAACTCAGAGTACTCGTTCAAAACTACCCTACAAACTGTGAAGTCTTGACTTAGTATTTCCCCATAGTACTCGCAATACAGCTGTTGTTTTCCCAGTTTTAATCAAGCGGAACACATAAAAGTTAGGAATTTTTTCTCAAGTTCTTCAAAATATTTATGAAAACTGTTCAGGGTTTAAGAGATTTGTTTGCATTAAAGCAGATAGCTATCCATGTAAATGTCTTATTTACTAAATTCAGATGCAAACTGAAACTAGTTCCGCTACTTAAAGTAGGTCCGGTGGAGTAGTCGTAAAAATCTCCCGTCTTGTGATGGCTCAGGTGCCGCCCGATTGGAAGAGTAAATGAGAAGCATCCCAGACGAAATGACATCTGTTAAGATATACCACAATGGAACACATTTTTGCTAGCTCGCCTCATTTTCATTTCACGATTCACGTTCACTGGTGGGGATATTTTATCTTGTCCCCCTCTGTGTTTAAATCAGTTGAGGCAGAAAAGTTTGAACGAGAACGATCTCTGTGGTCAGGATTTTTCACTCTTTATCCCCTAAGTTTTACGTGCACATATATTCCTGAGATTTTGTTTGACTGATTTGGTCTTTAACATAGCTATTTCACCACGCGGTAAAGATTGAATAAACAAAACTTGTGGAGTTCTCAGGAGTGAGAAAATAATTCTATTGGCATTCATCGTTTGCCCCATACGGAAATCCACGTCACTTCCGGTCCGGATATCCCCTCTCGTTTCGCTCGAAAAGCAACTGACCCAGTTGCGCCGAGTGTACACATATTGGCGTCTCACGCGAGTTAGTGGTTACTCACACAAAGTCTTTGTCTATCCTATCGAAACGTTTCAGTGTACGTCTCAGTCTCGTTGGTGGTGGTGGTAGTGTGTGTTTCTGTTCGAATTCCGTCAGTGGCCAATGGCTCCCTCTACATCATCCGTTTGGAGCTGATAACCCATCGTTTCTGGTTTCTCAAAAACAACCTAATCCACTGTTGACTTGAAAAACCACGGGACTGTAAGCTTTTTATTGGTACATTTCACATTATACTGTTCGTTTTATGCGGTACTACTCACAATTACGAGTAGTTTGCACAAACCAAGAAGCGGTTATTGGATCTCATGGAATTCGCGAGTGGATGAAATGATTTGCTTTGATACCTGCGGGAAATGCGCACCTACTGTAGAACCGTCCCATTATTCATCTTGCGTGCTTGTGGGAATTCCGAAGACTTGTTTCAAGTGAAACATTTTTGTTGTATTTATGAAAATTTACCGATACATTCACCGTTATTCCTAATAAATAACTCGCTTTTTCCCAGCACTGCCTTATAAATTCATCACACTACTACTGTCATCAGTACCAAGCCCCACAAATTCTGGAGATCTACAACCCGATAGTATGAGATAATTGATAAAGCGCTTGTGAACTCACGCGCCTTCAAATTGCGAATATATTAATTTCAGGGGATGACCTCATTTAGAGGAAACAGAAGCATCAGGTAAATTATTGTTATCAAATTTTCCAAAGCAAATTTCTGAGTCTTGTTATTTACTATTAGAGAAAGTAATCTTAAATAAAACCGAGTAGATTTACAAAGTAACGGAATTGTCCAGCGTATGTGAACCGAACGGAACCGTGCACTTCGAACAAACCGCAAGCTATACCGTTCGAGCTGAATAAATGCAGTCCATCTTTTACCTCTTCACTCCGCTTGAAATCGTTCGAGGTGTGAAGGTTGCAAAGTAGCGGTCAGTAAGTTGGAATGCATGACTCGGGTATTTAACGATCGATCGTTCTTACCTGACTCATCACCGCTTGTTTCTCTCTAAACACTCAAACCAAGCACATAACTTTCCTGCCCATCACTGGCTTTTTACGCGAGTGAATGCAACTTATTATGTGAAATTCGAAACGAAAAACGTAGCCCTTTTGTTGATCGCGAAAAGAAAAGTGGGAAGAGTATTTGACTTAGTTAACGCACAAGGTGATCGTTGCATTCATATGTTTCGGACAACACTTTCCGTTGGTTCGCCGGAAACGAATGCACCGGTCACTGGAACGAAATAAATCTATTAGGGTTATTGGCTTAGAATGTGAGGTAGACGTGGTAAACCGTGGTTTGCATCTTCATATATATTTAAAAAGAAGGAACCAGTATGCAATACGTAGGTCGGCGGGTGATCATTTGACTAACTTAAGACCGAAGATAGTGTCATGGAATCAAGAGTTTCACAGTGGAATGTCGTCTATAGTTTAGCCAACACATCAGATGGCTTGCAACGACTTTTGCGTCTCACATTTTAGTTGATAAGGAAAACAGCTCAAAGCGTCAATACATAATTTCTCACATGGAGGAATGAAATCCAGGAATTAGAGTGGTTACTATTGAAGTAAAACTGCCATTAATAATCAGAAATGTGCGTTGTTTACAAGTTATTTTTGACTCTCAGATCGGACGACAACCATCTTGAGTCAAACGGCACTAGAGTCTCCAATCGGAACGTGCCCTCTCGGTCTGCCCCAGTGCATTTTCAAACTACGTGTTCGTTTCGTGAAGCGATTTGATGCAATCGGATATGACGTAACTAAACAGAATTGATCCTCCTGCCAGTGCGCGCGTGCGAGGGAATATAACGACGGTAGGTTGGAATCCCACCATAGGGATGATAAACCGGAGCATTTCGCACGATCCGTAAAATCGATAACAAAGAAATGAAACACGTTATTTCTATGTCGATCGATACTCTGTGTTTATAGAGCAGTCACTAATCGGGTTGATATATCGGTTTTCGCTTTATCTGATGCAGTCGGAAAATTGAAGATAGTGCGAACAACGTAAAATAGGACGCAAACGCAGTTTGCTCCGTTAGACTACCTGGGACCACCCGTATATGAAAAAAAAACACGTGGTCACATCAGTAGAAAGACAAAAATCGCACGAGGTGACCATCCATACATTCGTGGTGCACGGATGAATCTAAATTTATTTTGGTGTGTTTTCAAAAGAAATGCATTTGGTGATATTGCTGTTCTGTGAAAGAGTTGGTATCAAATGCACTCAATGTAAAATGAAACTGATTTGGGAATTTATAAACATATTCATGAATTTTATTCGCAGACGCCTCATTGACAAAACGTTTGGACGAAAGTAACTGAAACAGCATTTGTCTCTTTGGCTGACTGCTCAGCTAAAATAATCGACTGTTTTCAAATGGTTGTTTGGCAGATTGAAGTCCTATGTTTAGATTGTGAAAATTTCATTAGCCCCGGTAGGATTCGAACCCACGCATGGGCGCCGCCTTCCCCTCTTGTACAGCGTACCCTCTACCAACTGAGCTACGAGACCACATCGACAGCACTGATATATTCACATTCGAATCACCCATTTGGCCTACAGAGGCATATGAAATCCACCAGGTGACATGTAGACTGAATGTCACAACAGGTTTTCCTTAGAATTCTATTCCTTCAAACATCCGTAATCAACCCAAACAGATGTCCGAAATCAAAATGGAAATGACCGTGTGTTCTCGACTAAAAACGTGAAACCAGAGTGAAAACATCCATAATTTGTTTCATCAAGCTTTCTCCGGGTGCCATATAGTTAGGCAATACAATTTCATTCAATAATTAAGTGACACTAAGGTAACCCACTATTTTACCTAACTGTTCTTCTGTGACAGAGGCCATAAATTGAGGACAGCTTAGCAGATGGTATGCTGAGGTTATCGGTAGCACAGTGATTTCGGAAATGAAACTTGAAGAGCAGTGGTCGATCACAAAAACATAGTGACCTAATTCAAAAGCTGACGAGTTTAACTGTAATGAATGTGACATGCCCCATATTTCTCTCCAATCTCTTCGAAGCCAGTTTATTTTATTTGGGAGTGGGGTGAGTGATGGGGGTGGTTTTGCAGTGTACTGTATCTTACCGTATTTTGAAATATACAATTTTCGCGGTTGACATACAAGGAATTAAGATTGGTGTTCAATTTTCCCCACGATATGTATCGTAGCTTTGCATGCCATAACCGGTACCTATTTTCATTTGAACAAAAGAAATTCATTTATGCGCCAGAGAACTCACTAATTGTTGATCAAGGTGTTTATGGGATCATACACGTTCTCTTACTCGTTGTGTTGTTGAGAAATCACTTTCTGTGGTTAAGACAAACCTCAAAATTTTGTCCCTCTCCTTATAAAACTTACTTATTTCGAATACCTGTTTTTAAATCTCTTTTTGGTGGTGAGCCTGCAAGAAAACCATACTTGTAAACCGATTTTGATTGATCAAAGTCCATCGTTTTTTGTAAACAACTCTAGTTTCGCATTCCAGGAGTAAATTTCTTTGGCGTTTAAATAGCCGTTCATTGGTGACCCACTCCCAGCCACAAATGTCATTGACAATAACCAGTAATTCAACAATCGAATCGAATTTTAACCACATGTCTTCAGAGATCAAAATACTCGGTAAACGTGTGCCGTTAATTCCTCGAATATCACATTCAGATCACGTGTGGTATCCTTTTCGATCAACATATGAAGCAGCAACAAAATGAATGGAAAAGAAGCCTACCAGTGCTCAAACCAATTTACGTTCACAATAGCCACAATTTGGATAGGTCTTAATGAGAACCAAAATGCCTGAATTAATTTGTGTATTTCACGGGTACACAAGTTACCGTGAGGTAGTTTTCTGTAGCTAAAGATGGATGCAATTCAAATTCGACCGAGGACTAGTGGGCTGTAACCAATTATTCATGATGTCACGTGATTTCTGGTGAAGCACAAGCAACCAGTAATATGAAAATACGGAATGGTTTATTGAATTGACATGAGTGCTCTTTTTGTGGTCTCTGATAGAACGTAGTTCAGTTATGAACGAAATCACAACTTGCTCGGCAACAAATATTCGGTTACTGCGATAAGCGCATGCACTTTTTTTAAAAGAAGCGTTGAACCTCAAATCGACAATGTTTGATCGGGTTAATTGATGGGTTTGCCCGGATGCTGAGGAAAAACGGACAAAAATCAACAGTTCAGGTTCTTCCCGGTGATTGTTTGCCTTGCCTTAGCAATGTTTGAACCAGTGTCCGAAATAACGGCCATCTGCCAGTATTCCACCAAGAAGCTGTAGTGGCAAGTACGTGCTCAATTATTGTTGGCTACTGGAAACTAGTGAGAGCCAAGCACTGGTGTGCAAAATTTGTAAGGCGAACGTATCTCGAGCTCTCGGAGCGTAGCGAAGTGAACAGCGATTCGCACCACGATGTCCCTCGGCTCGTATTCACGCAGCTGGAGACGATACGAGCCCTTGCGAGCAAGAAACAACGGTGGAGAACGGCAGTAAAGAAGCGGGACCTGGGTTAGCAAGAAAACATTGGTAAACAGGACTTCCGTGGCTCTAAGAGTCAACGAGTATCAGTGTAGTTGATATTTATTAAAAAATCAGCTTCGGTTTATGGGTTTTTCCATAACAGCAAATAAATGTTTTGAGTGTCATTCACAAACCGATCGAATGCAAACATGCATCACATTCCATTTGACCGTAACAACTGAACTGACGATTTTCCCAACGATGTTCACCTACACAATGACTCTTATCTTCTTGCTCTACGGACGTTCATCTGCCATTACTTTACCGTTGTTTTAGGAGAAACTGCATGGTACCGGCATTGCGCATTGGAACTTAGGGATAGTATGGGCGAGTTGTGAGAAACTGTGGTAGTGCAATTCGGTATAGAATAGAAGAAAAAAACGAACTAATTGTAGAGTTATTTGTACCCATAACTAGATTTTACCTATAAACAGTTTGGGCGGTGCTAAAGTTGATTTACTGCAAGTACGACATTCCAAAAAGATACATGTCAAGTTATCCAGTTTCAGGTGAGTGAAGTTGAGCAAGTATGTTCTTCTGTGTCTAGCTCATTTTCCCGGTTTCTGCATCCGAGATTGAGGATTCCCTCGTAACGAACTACTCCAACCGCTCCAGACTTGTGCGTGCTGCCTTCAACAGCGACAGCCTGTGCTTGACCCTCGAAAAGTGCTGCAAGGTCCGTCAACTTACCCGGGTTCGACCGCATCAGTTTGGGTTTTCTCACTTTGACAAACTCCCCCAGTAACGTTTGAACATGGCAGTCTTCTAAAGTGACAGGTTACTGAAAATTAATCTTACGGACAGCATCAATTTTCGAAGTTCTTCAGCTTGGTGATTGACTTGTGGAATTACAACACGACTACTGCCATCATTGCTACTATTACTACTACTGCTACTACTACTACTGATATTTAAAATTTTAATATGCTTCTTGTGCAGAAATTTGGACGTTTTTATGGATGCATCTCACTATTTTCTTTCGTTCCTCTTAAAATCTACAATGCACGAAGGAGTAACCTGCTCTACTCTCCATAAGTTTATCCTACTTAATACTCCTCAAGTTACGGCAAATTATCGCTTGTTTCTATTCTGCAACATCGACCCTGTTGAATTCCAAACAAAACAGTTGTTTACCCTCCATCTCTGCTCAAGATCTAACTTCATTTGAAATATAGTCACTAAATCTTCGCAGACAGCTGGTTTTTCAGTAATTTAGATGATTGCATATTTATCATTGCATCCTCCACACTGATCTCACAGGCGTTTTTCAAGCCTGGATCATAATTGCTTTTATTTTTGTCACACTGTTTTGCCATAACTCGCTCAGTGCAGGCGTTCATCTTCTTATCTTGCAGTTCATCTCTTCAAACTCGTCTAACTTCATCTAGCCATTTTCCTCATTGAGTGGTAGTTAGGTAGTGACCACAACCCCATTTCTGTGGCACGACGGTACGTTTGATGCGTTTTACGTGAATTTAAAATTTTAGTGATCATTATATTATTTGGGGAGACGTTATTAATCGTTGGCTATCTGTAAGTATTTACGAGAGCACCTGATTTTCGCATCAGCTTATCAAATATCCGGTGCCCCAGGGGAGTTTCTAATCGATTTCTCTAAGAAATCAAACAGAGGGATGGTTAGGATTTGAATTTCATTTCAAGTGTAGGTTAGTAGATTAGTGTCGGGTATAAGACAATCACTTGTGAACCATTCCACAACTCGAAGTTTCGTTTCTGCATAACCAAAACCTTATCGAGGACCACACTGAGGGAACACATCAATTTTCCTAACCGACTATTGATCAGTAAGGATGGAGTGCTTTCTAATCGTTATCATTTTATGTCTTTTGTTCGGTCTCCGAAAAATGATCACAGATTTTAATGCCACGCTGAATACCACTCTAGCAAATCGAAGTTCTTATACGCTGCCAAATTACCAATTTTCATTCATATTGATTATTCAGAAATCGATCCGGAAGTCTTCATGCATTGCAAAACACTCATTAATTATGAAAATCTCCTTTTCACTTAGATTAAACAATGAGGAGTGTTAGAGTCACTGTGAGGAGAGTTCACCCTTGTTAGGGAACATCATCTGTGGGCTTGTACGCCGAACCCACTGAGAGTGGAACTCAGAAACGATCAACACGCTATCTCCTCTAGGTGGCTCTCAGTAACCCGCTACATCTCCAAAATACATACTGTAGCGCTCATACGTGTCTGGTGTTCAGAGTAACTGTAACTTACCAAACGGAACCGTCTTGGGGTGAATTGCTCTATCCAGAAGAAGTTATGCTGGCAGGTAACATGGAGTCGGCAGTAAACAAATTTTATAATAATTTTATCCACGGTAATTATACTGAGCAGAATAAGCCCAACAAAGGTACAGCAAACGGAGAAGGGCCTTTTTATGAAACTTCCATTTAAAGGGGATGTTGCCCCTGATGTGGTCAGTAAAGCTTTATACGCTGCATCGTAATTAAATTTTATTGCCAACAAGCTAATACGTGTATTCTGAAATTCACCAAAAATCCGACGCCACAACATAGGTAACGTGATGAGAGGCAACTGTATCTAGCTCGATCGTTACTCCGTTGGTAGAGAAGGGACAATTGGTTGAAATGCTCTCGGTATTCACAATCCTACATCAAGTCTCTCACCACACTGCTCGAAAAAATACTCTCTCGAACTTTATCAATCGCAGAGTAACATCCCAACCGTGATTTTTGCCCGCAGAGAAAATTGATCCAAGGAAATAAAAAAGCATGCACATATGACCGTAAAATAAATAATCTTGATCCCGTAACCCAAAAAAAGATCAATTTGGACTCACTGTCACACACGCCCAGCTTTTTGATTTCACACAAGTAAGATTATAAAAGTTTCAAACTAAATTCATCGAAAACATATGTTCGTCTACATTATATGATCTTTTTATATGTCTTGCGCTTTTGTTTACCGTATAAATTGACAGAAGAATATGCGGACCATTTCGGGGGATTGAGTGCAACCCCTCATATTCTCAGTTGGTAATGAAATCCGTTCCATTTCCGAACCTCGTATGCTTCCTCGGGGATATTTCGACTCCGTCATCATGGTAACCTGGAGTCCATGCAAGCAAACTGTTCAATTATTTGAACGTGAAGCAAAGGATCTGTTCACAATTTATTTCCATAAAACAAAGTGAACCCTTTGAACTGCATACAGCGATTGATGGTGTAACAGCGAAGTGTATACCGGATGAAAAACCGAAATACTTCAAGATTTTGGTTTCCTAAAGCGTTTGAATTTCTTCAGCGTGAACCACATCATTCAAAAGAAGTAAAACTATTCAAGAGGCGAACAGTACGCTGTTGTCTCGGTTATCGATGACATTTTGAAACGCGACATGGTTTTCCATGCTGATATTCAGCATTGATAATAAACTGCCGACTCAGTCACACGGAACGCTGTTTCCTCTGACACAGGTTAAGGTGAACGGTAATAGAACACCGTGCCAGGCAAAAAAATTTAACATTTGTCGGCTTTACTTTTTGAAACTAATTTTATCATTTTTATTCTACAGTGGACGTCATCAAAATAGGACATAAATGAATTCAATAGACCACTTGATTGGCACGATAAATATCAACATGAGCGATACAACAGACAAAATTTTACATCAGTTGTGTCATGGCAATATCAAATACGTTTCATCTGCATTTTCTGAGAACTTGTACTACGGTAATATCTCCTTTGCACATGATTTAAACCCCGTCATGTGCATTTACCTAGAAAGTAAAAAATAAGTAATATACAGAATCCTGGTGAGGAAGGTACTGTGGACCACAAACACGGCTACTAACCAACTATGCTGATAGAATTAAGTGATTTGCTCAAACAAACAAATTATGCTAACTTTAGACTCGATTCGGGGAAACTCAAGGATGTTCATCAACCTTTGAGATAGCTTATATCGATCAATGATTTGGGTAACGTGTATTCGCTTCGCTGGGCGGGAAACAGGAAGCCAGAGATTAGTTTTTTATCAAATTAAGCACAAATATTTGTCTTTTGACACTAAATTTGGAGTTTAAGTCATATATGGCGATACGATAGCATTCATACGACTGTTCCTGATGAATTATTTCACGCTAACCGAAACATATATTCAGTTTCCTCAGTATTATCTTATCCACTGGAACGGCCGACGCATAATTTGAATCCTTTTCAGTGATCTAAATATGTTTACGAATTATCCAATGTTTAGTAACGCTTAGTCGGTTCGCCTCCTTAAGTTCCATTTGTGTTTCACCATTTGCATAACTAAACAATCACGCTCAGGTTAAACGATAACAAACCATTCCAATTCTCCTATTTCACATTGCAACAGTGAAGACGGAGGGGATCGTATTTTTTCATTTCGTGCAAAACGTTTGCGAACTTCGCTTTGCTTCTCATCCTTATCGACCCACAAAACGCTATGCGGTGCTCTGCATTAAGTTACAGACTAAGTGCAACATAAATGTCACAGCAATAATTTGGTCCATTGTATAACATTGTCGGTTCTTTGTTTTCCACACGATCGATCTCGCCCGGCGTTGATTTCTCCGAAAATTGCTGTGCCATCGCCGTAAATCAAGGTTCCATGTTTTACATCAATAACCGGAGTTTCCAGAGGCACTAGATCCTGTGATATGAACCGTTTTTTCACATCCCGGAGTCCTATTCTAATTGGGTTGAGGTTGCACTTGTGTCGTGTTTGAACTTAAGAGAAAAAATAAT
>UZAN01047480.1:6762-18966 GCA_900618425.1 Echinostoma caproni
CCAGAGTGGTTGGTGAAATTGATGATGCAACCGATATTTGATGGTCACGTGATCACGAGAAATCCGTGATTATATGTTTCAAAACACATCATGATAACACGATACACAGTTTACCTCAATTCGTCTTTCAAACCATTTTACGTAATCGCAATGCTGAACTTGTGACAATGAGAGAAGCGCTGCTTATCCGATTACATCACGCGACCTTATGTGCACAACACCTTTTGATGTAATCAATCCACTAACCGTGGAACTGACCTTATACTTTTATGTCCAGTGATCTTTGTGTGCTTGTACACGTTCATTCATCATAATTGAACAACCCCATATGTTATATATGCTTGTTTGTTTTAAGTAAGCCATTTGCAAGAATAAGCGAAATGGTAACATTTTGCGACATTTACCTTCTTTCTATATTGATGAAATGGATACAGGGGACCCCGTGTTTCAAATTATATTGTAAATTGGACTAATCATTCTATTGTCAATTATGATGATTACATGAACCAATCAATATTCTTCGTAAGAACCTACACATCCATATATGTTCCTCTAAAGCGTATGCAATATTTTCATCAATTTACCTGTTTTCCTCATTCATCTATTCGGTGAGTGTTATTTCTTACAGAGAGTGAGAGCATATGCTCCAGCCCCTGGTGTAAGAATAATAACAGATCCGTTCGCGTACAAACAATTCGGTGGCAGCGTTTATACTTCAATTAAGTCATTGGGGGTTATATTTCCGTGGCTTCCCCAATAGCTTTACTGTGAATGAGCACGACAGACACTGATAGTATTGATCACTTTAGAAGAACGATTGACGTAAAAGCAAACTTTTGGTCAGAAGAATATCATTCAGTGAATCTTATGGATTCTATATTACTGGAAGAAAGCCGGGGTTCACGAGCACCTATTATCTGTTTGTTTTCTTACGGTACCTTCAAGGAAAAACTGCACATACGGTAGGTTCTGGTCATCAGTCCATAAACAACCTGAATGAGAAATTTCGTTCGCACACATTGCATTAGTAACGATAACCAGCTGTTTCACAATTTTTAAGTTGTAGTGTATATTTTAAATCGGTAAAAGCTTTTATGAAGCGAAGGGGAAAACTAGGGATAGGGGATAGTATTCAATATGTATAATTGTTCAAAATGCGCTGACGGAATGCCATAGGCAATAAAGCGTCTTGCAGTCTACTGTCTCATACACTTTCTGGTTGAATGCATGAACCTCCCAGGTTACACACACACACGTGAAAAAATCACCCACGCACACGGGCAGTAAAGCGCACCACGTGTGCACGCTGACACTTTGAGGCCACATACACAGTCACGCAAGCATACGCAAGCTAGCGGGCACGCAAAGAAGAAGGAAAGAATTCTCCTCAGCTGTCATTCCATCCACCCGACACCACCCCGCTTCCATTGCACCGTACCCCAATTCTCCACTCTCTTTTCCTCTCCCGATAAACATTCTGTGCTGCCCAAATAACGAGGTAACAAGCTCGGGATTGTGACTTTATGTTCGTCAGTTTTATAGCCCCCCGGTAGTTTTACGGAGTTGGCTGACTTTCAGGAATTCACTGGGGATTAGTTCCGTCTGGAATAGTTCATCTGTGAAAAGCAAGCAGAATTTATTGATCTGCAAGGGTTTTTTGGAGTGCGCGTGGACAACGAGTGAGGGGACGGGGGAGGGAGGCGGACGGGTACGTATATGTGCGTGAAACTGTACAGAAAACACCGAGACGCATAGACGCGTAAGACAATTAATATCTGTCCCAGTCCAGATTAGAATGGAATTTCCATTTCCTTATCGAGTCATTAGTCGTAATTGGCGAATCATAAGCCAGTTATCACTTTCATTTGAACCACTTCATATCAACAGTCTCTTCAGATTCATAATAATAGAACCGTCACATATCTTCTTTCATCGTGTGTAAAGACGTTGTCTGTTGGGCGATTGTAATTTGATCGGTTTTGGAATTGGGAAAACGTGAAAATCTGAAATCAGACCGACCAAGTTTGGGGCACGAATACGTTCAATTTGGTATCTCAAGTTTAACTTTCTCAAACCCGCTTGTTATTGATGCAATGCAACGCCAAAAGAATTCCCTTGTTGCTCACTCATACAGTGGCAAGCAGCTTTTTCATTACTTGGACTCAATCCCCTTGAGTAGAGTACTGCTTTGCCACTCATGTTGCTAGTATAATTAATAAACACAGAATGAACTTCACGAACGACTTTATCCAATTTTTACAGTACTGGCCGATTGTGATGCACTAAAATATTTTCTTTATGATCAAAGGGAGTTTCAAGAAAATCACGGATATACAGAATCTCTAAGACGTGTTTATTATTAGTTTTGAAAAAAATTTACGTCAGTATAAATGCTGTTGGCCATACGAACCGACAAGTGTTTCACAGGTACTAGTTGCTTTAGTTTCGATTAGACCTGTATAAGCTGTTTACAAATATCACTTGGTAAACATTATTCTAATTCCCTGTGAATAATTACCTTCGACCTAAAAAGATGAAATAAAATATTGTATTTTCATGTCATTTTATCACATTCAATGTTTGTAAAAGAATTCGCCAATGTAATGTCTTTGAATTCTCCAAAAGCTGCATCTCCCGCCAGCATGATAGGACCAGCGTTCAACGCAAATAAATGAAATTTCTTATAGCTTCCATAACCAAAAAAATGTCTTAGTTGAAAACGTTCTCCAACGCCTAACATCGCAGATAACGATAAAGTCAAGTGGTTGGTTTTGGTAATTCCACCCGACTTTACAAGGATCATGGACCCATAACAAACGAGAGAAATATGATAAGTTTCTATTCTTTTATTTTTTTATTGTATACACAATAATACAAATTTAAGGAATATGGAAGTACTCACCCAAAGGACTGCCATACATCACACATCCTGTGGAAAGTAAGATGTTAATGGTAGGATTCAAACACGTCTTTCGGAGTGATAATTTAGTGACGTTACCATCGAGTCAACACCGCCCCGTGTCGAACCTGAGCATAAACAATAAGAAAGCAATCAGTACAAATGTGACACCGTAATGAAAAAAATATTCTACCAACTATGAAACATCACCAGTGAACTCAAACAAGAAACACAGTGAGGTCTATGGAGAATAACCACTGGATTGTATCTTTCGAACTAGTTGGCAATTCCGACGGGGAAGCAAGATACTGAAATGCGAAAGTAAAAATTAAATAAAACGGTTTGTTGCCAATTTACTCAAGGATAATGTAACGAACATTTACAATATATATGTCTGTATGTTGGTACACCTCGATTACCCATTAGGTTCTGAATTCATCTTTTTGGCTAAATAGGAATGGTTGTCCTCCGGTGACAATTACCTGGTAATCTGTCGCGGATATAAGTGTACACTCATTTCACGCGGCAGGTGGGATTCCCGAGGGATTTATAAATCTTTATTCGAAATGAAAGCGCATGACTTGGTGTGGATGGACGCTAACAGTGATTCAAATGGTGAACATAGGTTTCCGTAGATTTGTGTGATTTTGTTCACATAGTGATGGAATAGCAATATCCATTGGAACCTGCTGCTATACTAGCACTACGCGCTGTGTTTACAGTCAAACCGCCTGATAATCTATCTCTGTGGTCAGAAATATGAATATGACTGTTTTGATCCGAGAAAGACCAATCCGAGTGAGCGATGAATTAATTTGTACCATATCTGACCCCGTGTTTCACGTCGTTCGCAATTTAAAGATGGGATCGAAGTTCAGTGTTAACATACCGTTCTCTTATAGCATGTCTGTCAGTATTAAGTGGTACGGTTACTCATCGGTTTTGTAACTAAAGCCGCTTTTAGGATGAGTTAGATGTTTTTTTTCAAGGTTTGAAAGTGTTGTTTTAACACTAAGAGGTTTGTACTGTGAGTCGGCGCAGCAACTGACTGCTGAGATCGGTAATACATGCGGTTTATGTAAAAAAATGTAATTTAAGCCCTAAGGCAAAACAGACGCTCAGGTTTCACAGTTACTGTGACATGCGGTGGATGTGGTTCGTGTTCAACTCAGTTCGTACGTATAGGTAATTTGATGATAATTTACTTTTTTTAAGAACGAAAGAAAACAATCTGGTCTACATTTGAACCGAAACATGACAGTTTGGATGAGTCTTAAAAACGAACCCGGGAAGCGCAAGTTGTTTTGAGGAAACCCAATTCGTCGTTGAAGATGTTGTCGATCCACAAGATCCACAATCCAATATCATTTTATATCATCAAGCAACCGCGGGAAACCTGAATAGGGATGAATTTCTGTGTGATTGTGTTGGTCCAATCTACTGCGCTGCTTCATTCAACCAGTTAAGGCCACCGAAATAGCATACCATGGATCAAGAGTTCGAAGTCCAGCACCACTTTTCTTATTCCCAGCATTTGCCACCTGACAGATTATCCTGAAACGTGATACTACTATCCTCGATTACACAAATAAAAGAAATTATAAGTTCATTTATAACTATATAACTATAAGTAATATTATCATTCTTTAAATCACTTGATAGAACTTGATGGGACGGTGATGAAAGTTTTGATCGAGTACTGCATTAAATTAACCCCAGAAGACGACGCCTACATCTATCTTACTTTCTTTAAGGATAAATAAAAGAAAAACCGTAGGTCCAGTATTTTATTGTTAGGTTGACTTCAAACTACTAAACCACTGGGATAAATGCAGCAGATGCAATTCTCTCTAACCAAGAAGAAATTATCATTTTTACGCATAACAGTCAACATATTTCGTCAACTTAATAAACATCAGTCATAATCTCTTCCAACGTTGACCGACTCATTAGTTTCACAAGCCTTTTATCAAGCGTTGACTTACCATAGTTTGCAGGATGGACCACAAAACCCGTTTGAAGAAAGTGACAAACGATCGACGAATCATCAGTCCATTATACTGCGTTTCTGCATGTGTCGCCGACTGAAAGCGTTCACCCACGTTTTGTCCAATCAGCAAAATTCTTCTCACTTCAATCAAATTAATCTCTAAACGTGCACTGTACTTTCCCGGAATGTTTACCATCCCTTGTTGAAAACAATTAAAGCGAAGTAATATATTAGAAACCTCATGGCGTATATCCCCACTATTCTAAGGACAAACAAAACATAAGTCGTTTGACTCGTATAACGTTTTGTGAAATTGTCTGATACAAGATAGTTAATAAAATATTGTAAGCGCGTAAATGGGGAACTTGGTTTAGGACCGGCGAGAAAAGACAAAACTTTCGCGGAGTAGGAAGTACATGAGAAATATTTAAATCTTCCTCTAGGTTTGGTGGATAAATGACTGCCCATCCGAGTCGAAAAAGGGAGCCCAAAAGGCAGAAATATAGTGTTGGTGATAGAGGCGCAATGCAGGTTCGATCAGTATAGGACAAAATACTAACAAATTGCATGATTTCCTGTGTTCCTGATTAATCATGTTCCGTCGAGAGTGGTTTCAAATTCAAAGCAAATCAAATAGGAATATTTGATAGAAACAGTTGTTCTTAATTACAAAATTTGGTTGATTTTTGCTTATAGATGCAAGGTATGTGGGTTTTTGTTTTACTTATCTTCTGCTTCGCACCCACAATCTTGTCTTTCATGCGTCGTCTGGGTGTCTAAGAAACTGTACAGACTTGCGACACCGATTCCCAGGGACGACTTCATGCATCAGCGACATTAATTCAGACTCATTAATTAGGTTTATGGTGGGAAACCTATTGTTTACTCCAACAAGAGATGAGAAACATCGCTCTGAGAAGAAAGGTGTCCACATTCGACACACTTGACCAATGTTCCATTCCCATTGGAATGTCCATTAGAATCATTGTTGGGCATATCATTCGTCTCTTTGTGTCGCTTATTCAGAGAATTCACTGCTATTCACCTAACTGAATTGTTGGCTCGTCAATGATATTTGCGCTTCAAGTCACACATGTTCGTTTGGCTTTTTTCTAACATAATATATTCTCTTGAAGAAATCCTATCATAACATCACAGGTCGGTATGTGATTCGAACCCGTGCGTAAGCTCCTCACATATCTGGTTGCGTCTTGAGTCTCTGCGGGAAGCTTCTATACTAATTGCTGTATACATCTGTCTCTGCGTTGCATGAGTCATCGAATATGAGAGAGAGCGGTAAGTGTTACCCTGTAGTTAAAATGATACAAGACCGGGTGTATAATGACTTTCGATTCACCTATGCGCACGTATGGATAACCTCGATAAACATGGTCATCGAATTCTCCTGAATCTTCAAATTTATAACAGTGATATTAAATTTATTTCGAAAGAGATTTGTTTTGGAAGCATTATGAATGGTGTAATTTGAATTTTGATTAGATTCCTAACCCTCTCATTCGATTTACTAATTACCAATAGCACTCAAGCCTGCGAAAATGACAAATCTCAATCGGACTGTAGTCATTGATTTCTGTTCAGAAATAGGCTAACCAAGAAAATGCATAAATAAAGAATGCTTTTTTTTCAGTGCCGGCAAGATATAAAATATATTTTCGAAAATACCAATAAAATTAACGTCAAGCATTTGATGTTAATGCTTCATTCCTCATCGTATATATCTCATTACCACGAATGGAAATTGATATCTCAGGCGAAAAGTCGCCCTGAGTATATATATCCATAGCAGAAATGGGAACGTTCCTCTGCTTATCCTTCGTGACTGTTTCATGAAGGTTTCGAAAAGGTCATGGTGGTTGTCGGCCTCAATCGAATAGGAAATAGTTTTGCTGTTTCTGTAAAAGGATTTCACAAAATATGCGTTTGGTCAACAGCTGGTGATAATTTCATAATTCCTAACGTTGGGTCTGTCAGACATCCTGACGCATCTTTGTCAGGTAAACTTTATTGGACTAAGCATGTTGTAAACATCTACATTAAGATCCCTAGATTGCATTTAAACAATTTCAGACTGAAAAAGCTTACCGGTTTCCTAAGTGTAATTTCTAACTCTATGACAGCCTGAGTTGTCCCTCACTGGTAGATGGAAAACTAGATCCTAATTTATACATCCAGTGAAGTCCTTACCCATTGCAGTGGCATGCCCATGATTGTATCATTTATTCTGAATGTAGTCGAGCGTTTTGATACATGCGATCTTTTCCGAAATTCCATATTGTCAACGGAAAAACACTATATGCACCTAAACCTCGTCATACACCAACCTACTTGTCTTTTTTGCTTGAAATAGCCTGATAAAGTACTTCCACAATCGTCACAATCACATGAAGTAAAGTTGCGTTGTGTTTAATGTGTATTTGATGGCATGTACAGCGGAAACGGTTGTATATAGCTGGTTGCATTCCGATTGGGACAACCCAATATTACACATGTTATTCTATCCTTTTTAAGGGATCAGTGCCACAAACCTTCTGGATGGGAGTCAATATCCTTACCCGTAAACTACGGTCATAATTTTGAAATGAGAAGTTATTCTACCTAATCCAAATGATTGCACCGATTCCAGTTTATCCCTGCACCATTCCACTGCACATGCAATTCATCCATAGCTGTGGGAATAAAAAGGTCTGTCGGAGTAAGATTTACACGAGAAGAATCAACGAGACCTGTAGAAGCAGCCAAACCACAAGAAACGTATTCTGTTGGGATTATTCTTTTTGGTTTTAACTAGAGCAGGTAGAAATTGTTTCATCCGGCTACGGATACAAACGTTATCATTCAATAACTGGAAAGTAAAAACAAAAAAGGCATTACGATCGCTACTCGGTTCCTTCTGGATCTTTCAGTCAATGAGACAGACGCTTCGGTTCGTAATACTGGGGGAAAAGTAAATTTGAATATTTTGCTTTACGGTGATTCCACAGGAAGAAAAATGTGGTTGTTTTCAAAAAAACACTCGTCAAATTAACAACGACAATCGACGTGCTCTTCACAAGCACTGTCATCTGATCACAAATTATTGACAGGTTTTCAAAACTCATTACTACAATCACAGCTGGGCATCCGGTCTCCAAAGACCCGTTTATCACTGCCCGTCAATACGTAGGTGTTTGAAAGCAAATAAACAATTTTGTGAATGCACTAATCACACATAAAGGCTAAAGCTTCGTGGAATCGTTTGTATTTACCGACCAGCGAATGCAGTATAAACAATCATCGACGCATGTCTCGTTCAAGGTGTACCATTACTCACAAGCTAAAGAACAAGAAGATCAAAGCGTTATTGGACACTTGCGCCGAAAAGGTTTGTGAGAACCAGAGTGATTGCTTCCAGCTAGAATACCACAATGAAAAACCGGTACACAGGAACCACGCCCAGTAGCAAACAACGGAAACGGTTGGCAAACAAAGACTGTGTGCATTCCATAACGTTCGTGGGCACGAAGAGACCGCACGGTTTGTGATTAGTACACGTATAATGGTCCAAAAAAGTCATAATAAATTATGATATTTGTAGTATGTTAAAAGTTTCGGTAGATTAAGCTTAAACACCCCGCTATACGGCCAGTGTAATGTAAATCAACCGAACTGTGGAACGACAGTATTGTGTGGGACTAAATCTAAATCCGTTGCAAAAATATTTGTTTAGTTACCTGTATTGTTGTATTCCATTGATTCGGCAAATCGAAACCGTTTCAATTCCCTGAGAAAGACCTGTCAGAAGTGTGTAAAAAAACTATGTTGCAATATCAGTTGATTTAAGTTGCATTCACATGTTTCTGTTTCGTGACACTATAATTGCGAGTTCTTTTCCAGGGCTATCATAGCTTTAAGTGAATTGGTTTTTCAACAAATTTATTCGTGGCCACGTTCATCCACAAGTTATTCTAGTGATTATAGTAGTAGTAATACTAATACTGCTAGTACTAGTACTAGTACAAATACGCACTGAATTCGGAATACAAACCGCGCAATATGGATCACGGAATACGAATCAAAGATAAGCAATCACGTAAGCACTGGACCGCACAGCACTAGCACGGAATATCGTACGCAACCGAGACGCGAAGAATAGGCCAGAGTACTAGGGGTTCATTTATTGGAAGAAACAAGGGGATTAAATAGTATATACAAAGTAGGCTCATTGATTATCCGGGCTTCTACCAATCGCCTTCCAATATTGCTTACATCGTTCTGCTTGTGTCTGGGCCGCAGTCTTTGATTGGCTAGAACGATCTGCCTTTGGTATGAAGTTAGAAGCAGTGACACGTGGGCGCTTTGTTAATGTCACCCGTTAAGTTTGATGGATCGTATTTGTCCACACGGTGCCGCTCCAGGCTAGGCGCAATCTCGTTGGCCCGGATCACCACAGTTATCTATGCAATGCATTGGAAGGAAATACAGATGGAACCACGATAACGGGCTGCAATCACGGAGGAAGACATGCCATTGTGCTTCAAACAGATTTCATTGACAGATGGAAAAAGCCTGATCTCGTTGTGTTCCAATAAAACTCTATGGTATTTGTACGCCTGGACACTACGCTTGCATATCCATCCTTTTTACATGTACCGCATTTCCTTCGTGACTATGCTCGCGTTAATATTATATCCATCCTCCTCAAGATGTGCGCTATAAATATTTGTATTTATATTTGTATTCACAATTATGTAACATGTGTAACCTTATATGCTTACATTTCAGTTAAAATGCACACTATTTCTCATGCGAAATGAAATATACAGTTTAGTATAGCATGCATAGCAGAGAATGTCGCTGAAGTTTGTTTCATTTACAGAACATCTGACGTAGTTCACTTATGACCTGTTCGGTTTTGATGAGGAGTCGGGCCCGGTAGGGAGGCTATTATACATGTTAATACGAGAGGATAGATGCCAAACAAAGGGGTTTGTCGACGGATGTGAACGACATAATGATAGATCGGAATGCAATGATTGAAGAGGCTCGTCTAGTAACGCAGTGACACATTTAACGCAGGAGTTGATTGGACCATTATTGAGTTCTGTGATTACTGAATCGTTTGGGATTAATTATGCACGACTGATTAGTATCACAGCACGACGAACAGTTTTGACGTTTTGTTTTAAAAGGCCGGGAAACACTTCATGAGATCAATAGATTAGAATGGGTAAACCCATTGGTGGACGAAAGAGGGTAGAAGTTGAATCCTTTGGTCCTCTGAGACAGCAGCTCTCATGGCTTTCTCATTATTTCACGGAGAGGGTCCAGTGCACCGGATAAGGGAGGAGGACATCACAACCTTTTGATAATAATTCTTATGCTCTTTAAGGTGTTGTGGTATTTCATTGTATTTTTTCTGCTTTTATTGATGATATTTTGTTCCCACCCCACATCCAAAAGTGTGCCCACGACATGATTTTATGTAAGAAAATTTCATCTCGTTCGGAATTTGATTTTTTTTTTAATCTATCCCACATCCAACAGTTTTACAATCAATCTAGTCTCATTCTTAGCATATCTAAGTGCGTAGGTTGTACCTTCAGTCTCCTCGTTTCCAACGGAATCTGCTACCCCTAACTGTCAACCTGTGTCCAGATTAACCTCAGTCAAGTACCTGGGTGTCACCATCGACAGGATTCTTCATTGGTCCACTCACATTCACAATTTTATGGGAGAAACTTAGATACCCGTGTTTCCCGTTACGCAAACGCAGGCCATTCTGGACCCACAGTTTCCCATATACTGCCTTATGTTTGTCTTCTGTTTGACAGGGCCTGAGATTATGTTGCATTCTATGTTGCTATTAGAAAAACAGACCTACGTTACAGGAGAATATGATCACTCAAAAATTTCACAACCTGTTTTCCGTAAAACTTTCAGTGCAACCCTGTTTGGCAGATGTTCTCTTAAAGCTCATTTCAAATGCTCAGACTGGGGTTATATTTATGAAAGAACCATTACTTACGCAATATACTGGTTTTGTTCACAAAACGGGGCAATTTCAGCACTTTAAGAAGAGATACCTACTACAAACATACGCTTTTTGTTCCCCACCACCGAGCTGTCTGCCTAAGTTGACTGGTAGGTCTAGCGTTGCATCAGCACACTGTCTGACCTACCTTGTTTAAAAACCTTCTATTGAAAAGATGCTGCTTTCAAATTGGTCATTCAAATTAGAGCCGCAGTGACGGAGTTGGGAGGTTTAGCAAGCAGACTGCATTGCTGAAATTTGGTTAGTGGAACTGGATTGAAAAAACTCTGCAAAACAAATATTTTTATTATGATGTTCCTTGGAACCGGTGATTATATCCGTAAAATCGAAACGAGGGCTACGAGTTCAGTACTAATTTGCAAACTTTATTTGTTTTACCAGTGGCAGAGTTAAGAACAGTACACAACAGAAACATGTCTGAATAGATAAACGCATTTCTGATTATCAGCCAACAAATGAATAATCAAATCCGTGTTCTCCTTTGCGCGACACGATTGGATAAGTGTATTTACAGATGGACAATAGTAACCACTGTCGAAAACAAAAATTTCCCATCGCAATTTTGAATAAGCAAGTCAGAAACATGGTTTTGCACAATGTATCCGTGGTCATTTCACTGCATCTGTACACGTGCATACGGCAGTCAAAGTGATTTTTGTATGGGTCAGTGAGNAATCATTTCATTTTACTTTATCTGCTAATCAAAGTTTCAATCTTCCTAACCAATAATGGTGCATAATTGATAGAAAATAACGGCGATTTGAATAAGCAAGTCAGAAACATGGTTTTGCACAATGTTTCCGTGGTCATTTCACTGCATCTGTACACGTGCATACGGCAGTCAAAGTGATTTTTGTATGGGTCAGTGAGATAACTGCCGTGAGATGAATACATGATCACTACACACAACGCACAACACGATGCAGTAACAAAAAGAATAGGAGAGGGTAAGGGGTTAATCACCAGCGGAAAGCCAATGTGACTAACCATTCACGTTGTTTGCGTAGACCGAGTTTGAATGTATGGATGGCAAGCGTCGGCAAATTTCAGTAACTGTGTGTTTGTTGTGTTGTATATGACTTGAAATGCGTGAGTTGGAGGGGCACACGGTTCTTGCTGTAAGAATTGTGTTTCCGAAGTTCTAAGTCTTTTCTATTCATTCGATGACGTAACAGTTTTGAACTTGTCGTCCATGACCGAGGCTCTAGCCATCCATACATTCAAACTCGGTCTACGCAAACAACGTGAATGGTTAGTCACATT